>PVKE010001515.1:0-98533 GCA_004027555.1 Craseonycteris thonglongyai | reverse complement strand
GCGGCTTCAGTGCTTCGCGGGTTTTCCCAAAATATTCATCAAAAAATAAAAATGAAAAAATACAACCATGTCGGCAGCCACATGGCGGAAAGGAGCGTTGTTTCATGTGGATGCGCGAGAGAGAAGGATCCCTGCGTGTCAAACAAAGAGATGAGCTGACTCAGAGTCCATCCCACGGGCTCTCATAAAGGCGCGGGATGGGTTTCCGGTGCCACATCGACCCATGAGAAAATTCCTAGGGGCAAATCCTACTTCGCGGTTTTTCAGCTTTTGCAGAAGGTTCTGGCCCCCATTAACCGCGAAAAACGAGGGATCACTGTATTGGAAGAAGCTAAATTATGCTGTAGCAACAAATACCCCCTCTCCTTTCCAAAGTCCCAGCAGCTTAAAACAACATGCTACATATTTTTCATTGGTAGTCAGGAGTGGTCATCCCTTAGAGACTGAGACTGAGAAAGAAGCCATCTCAAAAATAACTATTGTCTCAGAGCAAAAAGAGAGCTCTGGACATTCTTACATCAGCAATTACTGCTCCAGAATAACACATATCACGTCTCTTACAATTCATTGTTCAAAACTCATCACATGGCCTTATCCATCCACAGAAAGACCAAGAAATACAAACTTACCATGTGCCAGGTGAGCTGTAAATATTTGACAAGCAGCTTAAGTTTGAGAAGCACTACTGATGAGTGTCATAGCTCTACATGAGACTGTTCTTATTTTCTCAGTGCAAACTAGTAAAAACATGGATCTAAGTCAGCATTTGATAAAGAGAGCCAAAAAGAGCAATCAAATGAGAGAGTGAGAGAGTCGAGGAGTGGGATGGAAAGATAAGCATTTATAAGCTAAATAAAATTAAAATTATCTCTGGAAACTGAGACATTCTTGGGGGGTATGTGCAAATCATGATTAGATGCCATGTAATAAAAAGGTAGTTAGTGAGTTTGGCCTCTCAGACCAAAGGTGAACACTTCTGAGAACCCAGATGCCATGAGCAACAGCGAACAGGAAGGGGTCGTAAAACTCAAAGCCTGTCTCAGTAGCGTAAGCTCTTGTTCTTGAACTGAAAGACAATTTGCTTTAGCTGTCAACAACACCATGCTTTATAACTAGTCCTAATCCACCCCTCAAGGATGATTATTTCAACATTAGCTCTGCACCCAAACATCTGAACAGGTCTGAGTGGGCCAGTCAAAACCCAACAACATCATACTGACCCTAAAGGTTGCATAAGAAATAAAAAGAAGCTTACTTTCTTGTGCAGTGTACTCATTTGGTCATGGTTGGTCTTATGTTGTTGCTATTATCATTGTTAAAACATGTGGCAAAACCAACTCTTAAAATTAGGTTAAATCTCTTTGCTCAGCCATTCTATTGAGCTATGAAGCAAGGATATCTTAGGCTGTTTTATGGAAATTCTGATTTTCAAAGTTATAAACAAATCTCAAAGGAACCAGAAAGGAACTATTGGACCCATGCCACACACTCTGTGTGGGCTCAAGAAACTGTATTTGATGATAGCATATTTCCTTTTCAAAAACACCCTCAAACAAAGCTTAAGTTCCAGAAACGTTTTCTGGGCCAGACTGGTAGTACATTTTCTTTGGAGAGCCTAATGCAAGATGAACAAATGGAATTAAGGTAGACTTGTTACCCAAGCGATGGAATGAGGCAGTTCAAACAAATGTGGACTGTGACTAGATTTAAGCGTTTGACACAATAATTCAAATAATGTAAATAACATAAATAGAAATGTAAATAATAGTTATTTAGTGGTAGGAAAAGGCCAGTACTGTCATATAATAATGTGTAGTAAGATAAATTAATTTTTAGCATTCATGATAAAATTGTCAGAATCACATAAAATGAAATGTAAATCTGTTTCCTCATCCCCACAAATGGGACATTCTAAGTTTTCTTTTCCGAAATGTAAAGTTAACAGTCTCTATTCTTCAGAAAAACTGTAATGCCTCTATTAGTGTGTATATTTATGTATATGTCTCATCTAACCAGATGAAATCCACTTTACATAATTTATTTTTCCTTTTAATTGCTCAGGCAGTTACCTTAGCATCTTACAGACACAGTCTAGATAGATTTCTCATCCCTGTTGGAACTTTAAAATGTCAATTGCCTTTCCCTTTGAATTTATTGAGAAACTGTTCATCTAGACATGCAACCATGTTATATTTTGTAAATACTTTACACTGAGGGAAAAAAATCAAAACCTATTGTATTGAAATATTTCAGGATTAAATATTAGCTATCAATAAATGGGGCTATCTGCTCCTGAAATAAATTACTAAAGTAATAAATAAATGCTTTCACACATTAAACTTGGCTTTGTGATTGACCCAGAGGGCTATGTGTCAGATAACCAGCTCTTATAGAGCAGAAATTCCAAAGCATGTGTATGCTATTGAAAGCTGCCTTAGATATTTAGGGGGTTGGGGGTGGGATTGAATTGAAAGCTTGACAACCAGAAGATGCCTCCTCATCAGATTTTCCTGAACTTTGATAAAAATTAGAAAAGGTAACATTGTAAAAAGAGTTCTGGGGAAGCCGGGATGGCTCAGTGGGTTAAGTGCTCACTTTGCAGCCCTGGGGACTGAGGATCAAACCCCGGCCCTAGCCTATGTGGACCCATATGCTGAATGAGAGAGTGCCCCCAGTTCAGTTCTCACCGGGGTGAGACCTCGGCCCATTTCCTGTCCTGTGCAGCCCCACACCCACCTGTGGAATGAAACTATGTGAAAAAATCCAATGATGTGCAACCATGGAGACTGTTCTGGGCCCTCCTCCTTCTCTCTCTCTCTCTCTCTCTCTCTCTCTCTCTCTCTCTCTCTCTCTCTCTCTCTGTCAAAAACAATAAAAATAAATCTTTACAGAGTTTCTATGCATCCATCTCAGCATAACAACTATTCAGTCCACATAAGTGCACAAGGGACATTGTAGAGAGTTTAGAACGGTTAACTCAGCTGTTTGCAGATAAATATACTTCTTACTGAAGCAGACTATGAGAATATGTACAGCTCGAGAGAAATGATTACAATGAAAATGACTTAAAGAAATGAAGAATAGCTATTTATTGAGTACCTACTTGCCAGATACTACTCAGCTCCTTAATTTACTTCCTAATTTAATAGATATTCCTAGGAACTACTCTTCCCACCAAGATAGATAGATAATAGATGATAGATGGATAGATAGATAGATAGATAGATAGATAGATAGATGATAGATGGATAGATAGATAGATAGATAGATAGATGGATGGACAGATAGATAGATATGTAGATACATAGATAGATGATAGATAAGGCACTACTTCAAAGAAAAGAAACTAAGTCACCCATCGAAGGCACACAGTTGGCGATGGTTTGGGCAGAGATTCAAATATATCTCTGATTATAAAGACAGTCCTCTTCTCACTGTAGCACAAACCCTCTTCAAAAATGATCTGTTCACTAAAATATGTACCAGGCCCAGATGGTTTTACAGCTGAAATCTATCTAACTTTCAGTGAAGAGATAATCCTTATGCTATTCAAAATATTTCTGACCATAGCAAAAGATGGAATGCTTCCCAATTCAATTTACTAAGCTAGCATAACCTTACTTCCCAGATCTGATGAAGAGAGAGTAAAAAGAAAATTTAAAAATTTTTTACTCATGAATATGAATGCAATATAGTAACTACATAATATGTAAAAGTCACCATATTAAATCCATGTGCGTATCAGAATGGCATTCCGTGGCCAAGCAGAGTATATTGCAGGAATTCAGGGATAGTTCAATATTTTAAAATATAGCAACATAACTCCTCAAACTGATAGGATAAATAAAACATGTAATATAATGCATTAATTAATATTAAGAAACACCTCTGAAAAACAGCTGTCATTTCTAATTTAGAAATAAAACTCCAGGGGAAGCCAGGATGGCTCAGTGGGTTAAGCACTCACCTTGCAGCACCAGGGACCGAGGATCGAATCCCGGCCCCAGTCCGTGTGGACCCATATGCTGAACTGGGGAGTTCCCGCAGTTCAGTTCTCTCTCTGCCTCTGTATCTCTCTCTCTCTCTCTCTCTCTCTCTCTCTCTCTCTCTCTCTCTGTCAAAAGCAATAAAAAAATTTAAAAAAAGAAATAAAACTCCAGGTAAAACAATGAAAAAGAACATAATAAAACTTCAAAGACTCTTTATTTAACACCAATAATAAACATCCTACCATAAAGAAAACCAGTGATTCACAATTTAAACAATGTTGTTTCAGGGATTTTAAGATAATAAAATAAATGGTTTTAACAGTAGAAAGAATGAAACAAAGTATTATATGCATATAATACTCAGAAGGCTGAAAAATACTGATGACATTAAAAAGAGATTTGATAATATGAATGGATATGAAGCAAATAAATTGAAAGGCATGTGTCTTAGTATCCCAAAATACACTTTATAATCAAGTTATTTCCTTCTATAGTAATATTCAAATTTAATGAATTCCAATTACAAGTCCATTTGGTTATTTTTCTCAGAACAAGGCAAAATGATTTAAAGATTGATTTGGAAAATAAATGTATAATAATTGTCAAGAAATTTATAAAAAATAAGAATAATGAGGGAAATCTTCCTAGACCAGAAACTAAAACTTTGTAGAACACAAGGTTCCAAAGCAAAGGCTTTCTTTCTGTGTTGTTCCCTAGGACCCACACAATGCCAGCAGCATTGCTCAGGCAAAATAGTTATCATTTTACCATATGAATGAAGCCAACGTGGTCAAAAGAGCAAGAGTCTGGCCCGTGAACAAGCAGGTAAACCAATGAGAGAAAAGAGTCAAGAGGCTGATTTAAGTATGTACTGTATTACATGATAAAGTGGCTTTTCCAGTTAGTGAGGGAAAGACAGTATTTAATCAATGGCTTTAAGAATATTGGCTCTCCTTATAGAAAAAAATAAAGTTGAATCTCTATTACCTGCAAACAAAACACAAATGCCCAATAAATTAAAGATGTAAAATTTAAATATAAATGTATTAGACGTTTGTTACCTACAACGTGGCTTACATTAGACGTCTTTGACCCTCACTTGCCTGGACTCCCAGTTCCCAGCTCTCACAGCCCCGGGAGACTTCCTCATCCAGATTAAGTTTGGATTCTTTCACCCTGTATTCACCACCCAACACCTGCTCTTTCTTTCCGGTGTATGTGATTATTTTCCAGATTCCTACTCCAATGGGATGAAATGTTCTTAGGAGGAGATTTGTTTCCAGATGTGTCTTTATGGCTGTATTATTTGTGTCCTAATTTGGTACGTAGAATTTGACAGAATAGTAAATGGAAACAAATTAGTGAGATTATACCATTAAGCTTCCATTGCATAATTGTATTCTGAACTCATCTGTGTCAGGTAAATGATAGTTAGAGGCAAAAAAATAAACTCCCCATTTATGATTTGTTACAAATAATGCAGCTTGGTAAGCTTAAAAGGAACCTGGAGTTAGTTGGTTAATCATGAAGAAGGAAGAGAAAATACAGATTAGTGGAATTGTCACCCAATACTGAAAACAAAAAAAATTAAAAGGTCAATGTCAAAAATTCCTGTGGCCTTGCAGAAATATTCAGATGATTTTAGATACAACTGAGAATCAACCCCATCTTTTTTTTTACCTTCTTTGGGACTAGAAAGTGTGAAACTAACCCAGAGTCTGGGTTTTTTGTTCATTTATTACTTCCTGGAACAAAGAGGCTCTCAAAGCCTTGAGAAATAGCTTAACCACAAGACCCAGTGAATGTTTGACAACTCTCCACTCCCTCTCTCCACAATAAAATGTGAAGAAGCTCATGTAAACAGAATGAGGAAATTAGATAGCAGAGTAACTTAATCAGACCATGGGCTATGCTCACCTTTCCTGAGAAGTAACTTAATACGGAAGATGGCATGTGGACTTGGATGTCAGAGATTCCTGAGTTCAAACGCTTGCTTCACCTCTTGGGGTAATCCTTGAACTACTGAGAGCTTCAGTTTGCTCTTCTACAAACAGGCATACAAAATAACCATCCTATGACAAAAGTGCTCATTCCTGCTCCCTTCACATTTTTTCCCAACAACATTTTTTAGTGGGGGAGAAACAAGGACATTTTCAACAATTCCATCTCTAATAGAAAGAAAATGCATGTCCAATTTGCTATTAGATAAGGTTCATTCAAAAATAAATACCCAAGCCATTTTTAAGCACCAGTTTCATCAAAAGACATGTACTCCAACAACAGCATATTGATTTTATTCTACATAGGCTCTCTGCAGAGTCAAACATTTGTTTTAGTGTGGGACAAGATTTTTGGCATCGGTTTAGTAAAATGTTGGGTTCTTAGTTTGCATAACTGTTGCGCCTGTAATGAGCAGACACAAAGCCTTGGCTCATTTTGCTGCCCTCCTCTCATTTCAGAGCACCCATCTGCAGCTGAGGGGAGGCTTTGGAAGGCCTTACCAACCCCCAAGGATCTACACTACAAACTGCAAAGGAATCCACAGTCAAGTTGTTCTCCAGTTTTCAGCAGCCTGAGAATTTAAGAGAGTTCAATGTCATCATCATGAGAAAAGTGTTCACCGCTTCAGCTATTGCAGCTCTTTTCTGAGGAAATCAACACAATCATTCTGGTGAGCCACATGGCAATCAACAGAAATGATTTCTATGTGTGGCATTAGTGAGTGACGCTTACAAACCTAGTTTTCTTTTTTAAAACAAAAATCTGCTTTGTTTGGTATGGGAAAAAAATTTAGACGAAACTGTGAAGCCTTGGTGTGAGATGATGTCATTTAGCCTTTTATTTAGCAAAGGGTTAAATACATTTTTCTTTATTAGAAATATTAGATAGAGTTAGGGGGCATGGTTGTATGTCACAGTCATTACTGTATTTTACAATAATACCCAAGGAGGATAACAACATTCCTAATGACTGATGTTCACATATATCACCTCATCGATTCTAATTCATCTGCCCAGTTGGTATTTGTTGTATAGAGTCTGTGTTTCGAACACAATGGTCGGTGCTAGGGGTAAAGGGAACAAATAAAGCTCCTGCCTTAAAGGCAGTAACAGATGAGTCGATAGGCCTTTTCAGTACAGTTTGGCAAGTATTACAGCAGCAGACAGAACAAGGTGTGAAGGGGCAACCAGGTGGATCTTAAACCAGAGCTGAGAGGAAAAGGGGCCAATTCTTTCCTCCAATCCATTCCTCAATGACAAAGTGAATGAAAAAGTCAATTATTTCTTAAAGATGAATTTCAAGCCTGGAACCACAAGAATGAGTGAGAAGAAGCATTCTATGCAGAAGGCATATATATGTGTGTATTTTTTTTTAATTTTCAAAAGTGCAACACACAAAATAAGATGAGTTAATAACTGATTAGCTTTATGAGTATTCACCATGAGCAAGGTATAAAATTGAGTCAAGCACTATATATGGAATATCCCATGTATTTTTTTTTCACAACAAACCTGTCAGGTAAGTTCTATTGCCCCTATTGATATATGAGAAAATGGAGGCTTAAGTTTTGTGAAATTGCCCCACCAACATGACAGAGTCAGAAATGGCGAGGCTGGGAGTCAAACTCAGTCTGTGCTTTGATCCATTAAGCGCATGGCCAAATACTGCCTCCAAATCGCCATTGAACTTAAGTAGGCTTTACTTTTGGTGACTCTATCCAAAACTTTCATTCTATTCCATTTTATTTTATTACATGTCTTTAATTTTATCTCAATTAATTCCAGGAGAACCAAAGGCATAATTTAAAAAGACAAGCTATATAACACTTCACATATAATTAAATCACACAATAAACACATACATATACATACAAGAGAAAGAATTCAGCTATTGTCAATATAATGAGAACAGTTACATGACTGGATACTTTCCAGACAGCTCATACACACATACACACATGTGTGTGTATAATGTGTGCATGTGTGTGTATATACATATACGAGTATATAGTTCAACTTAGAATGAATAATATTTCATTGTCAAGGACAGAGGAGGAACCATCTTGTTACATCCCAAAGCCAGAGGCGGAAACCTGGGCTTTCTGAAGCTCACGCCTAGGTTCAGTCATTCCTATTTCTCCCCTCCCCCACTGCAGGTGAAGGGCATGGATGCCAGAGGAGTTTGGTGGAAACCCTTATGCCCCAAATACATGAGCTTTCTCTGGAGCTCTTGCTATTCATTGCATGGTAAAGACACCATCTTTTACAGCAAATTGGGTATAATCAGCCTTGCAGATCAGATTCTAAGCTTTCGAGTGAAAGAAATCGAGTACTGAAACTTTGTTTGGTTACTCACTCACTGGATGTCCATGGTGATGTGCCAGTCCTCTCTCAATCTTGTTTCCTTTGCCAGCAAAGTAAATGCAAAGCCTCAACCATAGGTTCTGGAAGGTGTTAAATGAGAACATCCTGGCACATCTCAAGTACTGGGTAAGATAGGAGTCATAATTCTTACGTTTATAATTCTAAACCTTTGTCAAAAAGTGACAGTCAAGGCATTTTTCAATTGCACATTTTAAAAACTAAGAGTCTCGTGCCCTTTCTGGAATACCGTACTCTTCTTTATATTGGTTACGTCCCCATGAAAAAAGTGTGAGGTCTTTTCTTAGCTTCATTCTTTGAATGGAAGGAACTTCCAAGTGCTAGGCACAAAGGACGCTTGATACGTGATGTTAGTATTGGAGCCTACAATCAGACTCCTAGAAGTTAGGGCTAAATGAGTGAAGGGCATAGAAAAACTCCAGAACGGTTGTGTAACGAAGGAACAGCGACTCCTCATTCGCTTCATTCGGGGGATGAATTGCTTCTTCTCTTCCGCTTCATCCCCCACATCCTAAACAGATTTCCTGAAAGACCTTCTGGTTAAGTTCTCATCCCCTTGGCAAGGCAACTTGTCTGCTGAGCCAGTCAGCTGTCTCATTGAGATTCACTGCCAGGTGGACAGCTTTGATGGCAAGGAGGTGGCGTTCCGCCCAGTTAAGCAGCTTTCAAGCCTCCAGCCATAAAGATGCGCCCCTGGCCCTGCTTCCTCCAGGAGGATACTGCAGACATATTGCCTGCCCTTGGAAATGCGGCTTTCCTGTGGTGCAAATTATTGAGCTGTGCCCAGCACCTTACTTACTGCTCTCTCCTTGGAGCGCTGGAGACACAGACTTTGTCCAGTTTCTGTGTCAGCTTTTCTCTTGGAAAGGTGCGGTTTGGGTAATTAGCTTACGTTCGAAACAAGCAGTAAGGCAGAGAGATGTGTGGTTTTCAGAGTCAAGTCTGATCTTTCTGTTCAGCAGGAAACCTTGATTTATTTATTTATTTTTGAACTATAAGAAATTTAGGACCTAACAGACCCTATGTTTTAAGGGAGAACTTCTCTGTTCAATAGTAACTTTAAAGCTATTAATAAATAAGCCAAATAGCTACTACACAAGAATCACAGCTCCAAGCTTTGGAGCCTGTTTTATAAACGTGAACACCGAGAGTGATAGATGATCACTCAAAGAACAGGACTTTTTAAAACTAAAAGAGAATCTTTTAAATTTATTTTTTCTTATCACATATATAATATATGTTCATTAAAAAGTACAGATAGGAGAAAACAAAATCACCCAGCAAACCAGTGATCAAAGAGAACCAACCTTCCTACTTGAACAGCCTGCTCACTCACAAAGCCTGCACAGCTGGGGAATTTTCAAGGAGGGTTCGTTGGCTAGTCTCTCTCACCATCTCACTGTCTTTCACAAATGGGGGGAAGAGCTGCCTCTCACCTTATGGAAGTGCAAAAGGTTTTCAAAGACCCTTCTGGCCTGGCTGTGCTTACGCAGGAGTTTGGTGAGTGAAATGTACCACTATCTGACGTCTATGTGGAAAATCGAAACTCTAATTCTGAGTCATCCTGCTGCTCAGTGAGTGCAGCAAAAGGAATTATTGCCACATTGGGGCCACTTGCATGGTCAGAGTGGCTCAAGCTGAAAGGTGCATGATATTTACAGTGGGATACTCAAAGGGATTAAAGCCAAACTGGAAATATTTTAAATCCTGCCCAACTGGACAATCTAGAAAAGGAATGAGACTCTGAGAGAGCTCATATCTGCAGGAGATCAAGGGAAAAGCCAGGAGTGGAGCAGCCGGAGAAAAATGGGCTGGTTACCTCATGGATGTGCAATCCACTGTGGGCTCCAGAAAGAAACAAAATACACAAGTGCCCAAGAGTGAGTGAGTCTACCCCTCCCAGAGATGGTGAGGCCATCTTATGAAAGCATCAGTTAATTAAGAACATTTCTGTCCTTTTCCACTCCTTACTCTGTAGCCATTTTTCCTTCCACAGGGTTAGCAAGATGGAGAAGAAAGGGTGGAAGTCAAAAGTGACAAAAGAGGAAAAAAAGGCTATACCACCCAATGTTAGTTGTAGGCAGATCTACTATAATTGTTTCCAATTGTCTAGCAGAATGAGGGATGGAGAATTCTTATGTTTTAAGATTCAAATATTGATTAATATATTTGATTGGATCTTCTTGTTTTTGAGTAAACACTGTGTACTACAACCTAAAGTCATGGTAAGATTTGGCCCTAATAGTGGCATTCCAGGGGCAAGAAAAGAACTTGATTAAATTTTAAAATGATATTTAGAGACATAAAATATAGTCACACAGTCACTATCTCAACTACTCTGTCACTATAGCTCGGAAAGCAACTATTGACAACATGTAAATGAGGTAAGGTTGTGCCCCCATCAAACTTTATTTATAAATATAGACATTAGACTAATTTGGTCTAGGAGCTGTGGTTTGCCAACCCCTGTTATGCATCATCATCTTTAATGGCTACATAGAGTGCTGCTCTGCAATTTTATCCAAATCTTATTTCAGCATTCAACTGTAGTTGGACAGTTAGGTTGTTTCTCAATTCTGCCACTAAACATGATGCTTAGATGCACATCTTTGTACATAAAACTTTATGCCCGTCTTAATTACTTGTACAGTCTGTTCCTAAAGTGTAATTCTGAGGTCAGATTTCATTTTAAAGGCTTGTAAACACTGTTGCCAAATTACCCTCAAGAAAATTTGTAGCAGTTTTCACACTCACCAGTGGGGTGTGAGAACGCCCGTTTCCCTACAACAGAGATGGTAAAATGGAGAACCTTTTACACACATACCCCACACATTTAAAAATAAAGAAGTGGAAGCTGGGGGGAGATTATATGCCTAAAATTCTTTATGAGTTGCAGTTCTTGGTCCAAAAGCCAGGGAGACCGACCTCTATCACACGATGCTACTGAGTACAGATTATTACTCACCTCTGAATTCTTTGGCTACTGTCTGGCATCAGATTTTCTTGAATTTGTTTCCACGGGCTGCCGCAATAACAAGCAGAGCGAACCAGTGAACCAAACTGAGAGTGGGCACACACAGTAAATGCTAACCCTACTCTAACCTCATTGCACAGTGTGACCCTGGGCAAGGTCCTCAATCTCAACTGTGTGAAGACTTCTCTACAGAAAAATATGACAGAGCCCTCCAGGAAGGAAGCCGAGACTAAATGATTACATTCCTCCTTACAAATATCAGATGTCTGTGTAAAGACCCCCGAGCAGGGAAGGAGGGGCACAAACTCTTCCTTTGATCAATAGCTACGACCTCATCTGAAAGCATCAATACAGTGAAATCTACATGATACAGAGAGTCAGCACAGTGGCTCAATGTGGCCATGAATCCAGTCCAGCCGGTCTATATCACGGTCCCTCACTCTCGCCCCTTTAAGTTCTGACGAAAACACACAATGGAGGAGCATGACAAAGCTGCCCTGGGCAGTCACGTGGCACCCCCAGAATCATCAAAACCATCTCCCCTCATATTACTTGCTGCTTTCTGCCCAGCCTTTGTTTTCTGACAGCCATTTGACTCCTTTCCAGGCTTTTCAAGGGCCACTTTGGCCCCTCTTGTTCTAAAACCATTTCAACACAGCTTTATGGCTTCACTCCTCTTTCCTAATTTTGATAATCTCACTTAGGTCCCACCCACTGCAACCATTCACCCAACTCCAAGGACACTGGGGTGAGGTCATCCCCATTCCGCCTCCTCACACAGGTGCCATGATTGTGTGCATGATCAGACAATCACCTCTGACTACAAACCCACAGCTCAGGGGCGATCGCCTTGAAACCCTTTTATAGAAATGTTTGTAATGTTGGGAATAAACCCAAGCAGCATAACTAATCTACAGCTTCCCCATGTAGTGTATTCTCTGTTTTCATGGGGAGTCTTCACAGCCACATCTCTAGTTCACATCAGAATTGTTTCTGACATGGGCTATTTCTATGTGATAGATATATCACATTTATCTTTCTAAAACATATGCTATGAGTAACTATTATTTCATTTCCTTCCTCTAAAACCCTCAATGCCCCCCAATCACTTATACTTACAATGCACATTTCAGCTCCTGGAGCATAATGTTCAAAATCCCCCAAATATTTAGCCCCCAAAATATGACCCTAACATTCTCTTACTTACACATAATATTCATAAATGGTCAATAAACACATGAAAACTTGTTCAGTATCACGAGTCATCGGGGAAATGCAAACTAAAGCTATGAGACACAACTACACGTCCAACGTGGCTAAAATAAAAAGTATTGACAACAATATGACCTCAGGCTTCTTCTCTGTCTCTGTCACCTAACACTTCTCTTCATAAATTCTCAGTTCCAACTAAGGCAGACAACTCACACTTCTCTGAAGAGCCCTCATCCTCTTGCTTTATTATTTTGCTCACGTCCATCTGAAATTCCCTGGAAGTAAGCACAACAGTCCCCAGCACCCTCGTGATACCCACATCCTAACACCAAAACCTGTGAATGTGTTTCATTATGGGACAAAGGGGAGTTAAGGTAGCGATATGGTTGCTAGTCAGCTGACCTCAACATGGGAAAGTTAATGCTAGATTATCCAGGCAGACTCAGTGTAACCATGGAGGCCTTAAACGTGGAAGAAAGAGGCAGAAGAGGACATCACAGTGACGTGACGTAGTAAGAACTCCATCCACATTGTTGCTGGGTTGAAGATGGAGGAAGAGGTCCACCAGTCAAGAAAAGGGGCAGCTTCCAGAAGCTGGAGAATGATCCTTTCCTAAAGAGTCCAGAAAGAAATGCAGCCCTGCTGACACCTTGCTTTTAGCCTCTGAGACTCTTGAGGGATTTCTGACATGCAGAACTATTCAAAAATATATTTCTGTCATTTTAGGCTACTAAGTTTCTGGTAATTCATGACAGTAGCAATAGCAAGTAAATATAGCCTTCCTCATAAATTGCTGCTCATTGAAACACTTTTAGGGAAGGTCAGTCCAACCAGAATCGACCCCTCCATTTTCTGAACCTCCATGGTAATTATTTCTCTCTCTCTCACAACACATAAAATATTTGTCTTTTAGTCTTTTCCCCTCCCATTTAGTTAATCACTTTATACTGGCCATTTTTATTAGACATATGTCCCATAGTCCTTCTATCAAAGCGTTCATGCTCTGTATCACTCAATTACTTCCCTTTCCCCAACCAGCTAGAGGTGCAGGGACTAGGGCAGGGCATGTCACCCAAGAAGAGCCAGCCCATCAGCTGGCTGGGGACGGGCAGGCCACTGTGCAAGGATGAAGTGAGCTAGCTTATTAGCTCCCCCTTTGGAAGTGTGATAATCAGCATCTACTGGAGAGGGTCGTCAGAGCAGACAGGTCTCACAGAACGAGGGTTAGGACAGCCATTCTATATAATGTGGCCAAGTAAAGGAGGAAAATAGACAGAGAAGAGAGGAGACTGAAGTAGAAATGAAGGGAGGTATGAACACCATGAAACAGAAGGAGGGAGGAAGGAAGAGAAAATGAAAGTGTTCAGTTTCCTAGTTTTGTGAAGAAGAAAGCATTCTCTCTCTCTCTCTCTCTCTCTCTCTCTCTCTCTCTCTCTCTCTCTCTCTCTCTCTCTCTCTCTCCCTCTCCTTCTCCCTCTCCCTCTCCCACTCTCTTTATGCTATCAAACATGTCAAACATGACCCGTCCTCTTCAGTATCCCCATGGTTCTTTCCCCTTCTGCCACAGGAGCCAAATACGGCCCTTCAAGCTCCAGTTCTTTACTCTCATCATCATTTGCCCAAGCTTTTTTGACGTTATCCCAACTCATTTTGATGGTCTTGTCCTCTTTCAATGAACTTGTAGCCATTCCCCACACTTCTACCAGCCTATTTATCTAAACGTAGATCAGGATATCTCATTTTCCTGCCTACGGCCTTTCAGGGGCTGCCCGTGCTCTTCAGGTTTGAATCCACTCTCTTCGGCAGGTCCTAATGGGGCACATCATTATTTGACCTCAATCTTGCCCATCTCCTAATTCTTGTTGCTTGGCCTCTGCTTCCATACTGTGTACCCGCCACCCACAAAACATATTGCTGCTATAATACATTCTAGATCGTAGCCAATATTAAATACAGGCTGTATGTCAAAACTGTCTATGGGATGTTTTTTAAAAATATAATATTCAGGAAGAAGGAAGTGTTTGAAAACTCTCGGTACTATCTCTTCAATTTTCCTTTAAACCCAAAATTGTTCTATAAAAGAAAGTCAAGTAGCCAGGCACCACCATGGATATTTGAAGTGGGATGGCTGTTAACTCTGTTAGGCATAAAGAGATACGACCACTGCTTGGTCTATATTGACCACTCACCACTCTGAGACATAGAGCATTTCCACACGTCCACATTGTGGCTAAGACTGCTATTTCTGGAGAGCAATTATTCTGACCTCAAGGCCTAATTCATGTCACTCCATTGCAAAACCCTCCTCAACTTTCCAGCTGGTCCAGATTGCTCTTTCCACATTGTCTCCATACTTCTTTGGGCATATCTCCATTGAGGCATTTATCAGGGTGAAATAGCTTTCCACCACACATCTGTCTTTTTTTGCTAGAATATGTAATCTCTGTTCTCCTTATAGTTACATTTTCCATTGCCCAAGTTCAATACAAGATATATTGTGGAACTTGTAATGTTCAATAGAAGAATATACATGATTTATTTTATGAATAAATATGTGCTTGAATGACTAATAGCTAACATTTATGAGCATTTACTATGCGTTGGCCCCATTTTAAGAGTTAGACAGGTACTCACTAGGTCAACACTTACAAGTTGAAATGAACCCTTTTATTTGTCATTTTGCATAAGAGTTAAGTAACATGTTTGCCACATAAATGGGTTCAAACCAGAGCTGCCTGGACCCAGGGGGCACTATTTTTTGCAGCCTCCCATATACTAAAGGGGCCCTACAGCGTTGGAGTGCCTGGTCTAAGGAGATCTTTATTCACTCCTAAGTATTTTGTCTATTTTGAAATTACATAGTATTCAAAACTTTTACCCATTGTTATGTCTATAGGAGAGGTTGGCTTCATAAAAGAAAAAAGAAAAAAAAGGCAACAAATAACATACAGACCTATACCCATAAGCAAAGAATAGCTCTGGAAACCAGAAAACCTAAGTTCAAATACTAGCTCGATTACTTACAATGGAACCTTGAGCAAGTCATTTAAGCTCCCTTTGTCTCAGTTACTCTCCTTAAGGCAGAGCTATTAATAGTACCTACTTGCTTTGGTATGTTTGTGTTCCCCCAAAATTCACATGTTGGAATCCTAAGGCCCAATGCCATAGTATTTGGAGGTGGGGCATTTGGGAGTTGATTCGTTCATGAGAATGGAGCCCTCATGCTGGGATTAATGAGCTTGTAAAGAGACCCCACAGAGCTCCCTAGATTCTTCCCCTTGAAAACTGAGCAAAACAGGCTGTGAACAAGGAAGCAGAACTTCACCAGAACACGACCAGAGTGGCACCCTGACCTTGGACTTTCCAGCCTCCAGAACTGTGCTGTGAAAAATAAATTCCTGTTGTTTATAAGCTGCCTGGTCTGTGGTATTCACTATTATAATGATTAAATATGTAAAGCAGCCTATGTGCCTCACACATCAAAAATGCTGTGTAAGTAATAGCTATGTGTCTGTTTGTTTTAAACTAAATCTAATTGGAGCTGGTTTCAGCCATAATAAGGAAAACCTATGATTCATAAAGAAGTCTTAGAACCTGTGCACTCATGAGCTCTTTGGGTTATAAAACTTGCATAAATAGCGTATTACCTGTATTATAAAGGGTGTCCCAAAATTAACGCAGGAAATAATTTTGATAGAAAACACAGGTTTAGAATTAAAAATTAGGGGAAGCCGGGATGACTCAGTGGGTTAAGCGCTCACTTTGAAGCGCCAGGGACCAGGGATCAAATCCTGGCCCTGGCCCGTGTGGAACCATATCATATGCTGAACTGGCAGCTCCCCCAGTTCAGTTCTCTCTCTGTCTCTGCCTCTGTATCTCTCTCTCTCTCTGTCAAAAATAAAAGTAAATAAATAAATAAATAAATCTAGAATTAAAAATTGTTAATTTTCATTGCTCAACAATGAAAACGCGTTGTTCTTTCGTGTAGCGCTCAGTTTTTAATAACTCTGAACTGTCAGCTGTGACGCTGTCTTTTTTTTTTTTCCCCATTGGTAACACTTTACCACACAAATGACACAAAATTCAAATCTTGCGTGAATTTTGGGACACCCTTTATCATTTCTGATTATTGTTGGCCTTTTTTATTTGTTTAATTGAAAATTCAGAGCACAAATAATGTAACTTTCTGCTCTGTCCTTTGGGACTCATCTTTGTAGTTGTTCTTTGGTCACAACAACAAGTTTATGGAAGGTGTATGTAGTTGCTGTTATTGAGGGTTCTTTTGCAGTTTGCATTGGCGCCAACAGGAGACAAGACGTTTCGCAAAGGCAGCTGGACAGGTGACCATCATAGCCTAGAGTGGCTCCCATGTTCTGCTACTTGGCAAAGATCCCAGCGGAACTTTATCAAAAAACTTTTGTTGGGGAAGCCAGGATGGCTCAGTGCGTTAAGCACTCACTTTGCAGCGCCGGGGACCGAGGATCGAATCCCGGCCCCGGTCCTTGTGGACCCATGTGCTGAACTGGGTAGCTCCCCCAGTTCAGTTCTCTCTCTCTCTCTCTCTCAAAAACAATTAAAAAAAAATTAATTAAAAAAAAACAAAAAACTTTTGTCACCTGAGTTTGTGCCAAAACTGCAGGACCAAGGACCTACCACAAAGACTGGGGGGACAAAAAGAGCCCCAAAAGGCCAGCCAGGAAGCATAAGACCCTCCTGTAAGTGCCAAGATAGATGGCTTCATTCAACACCGACCAAGAACAGAAAGTTTCCAGACATCTCAGAAGGCCCATAAAATGCTAGCCAAGCCCACAGATGTTTACTGAATGCCTACACTGACCCCTGAGTTTTCTCCAAGTCCTGACCTCTTATCCTAAAGCTCCACTACCACTTAATGCCATTTAAACAGCTGTACATTCTTGACAGTCACCCTGTATTCACATCTCCCAGACGTATGTATGTTTTTTGGTATCTTAGAATAATTCTCCACGGAATAAACCAATTTAATTAGTTCTCAGAAGTTAAAAATGGGGAGATGCAAAATGTATTTCTGGTTTCTCTTTAAAAATCAGGTGCCTGGCCCTCCTGGGGCTACCATTCTGCAAGGCAGCAATTGGCATCTGCTGGCAAGAAGCTGCCCCTCTACACAGGGCAATAAGATCACTGTGGGTCCCTCCTACCCCATCTTCTGTTCTGTATTTAAGTTGCAGTATCTGGGATTTTGTACACAACCATTTATATAACACCAAGTACCCAGTGATTATTCAATTTGTATCTGACGTCTTTTTTTTTTTAAGATTTATTTTTATTGTTTTTGACAGAGAGAGAGAGAGAGAGAGAGAGAGAGAGAGAGAAGGGGGAGGGCCCACAGCAGTCTTCATAGTTGTACATCATTAGTTTTCTATATAGTTTCATTCCACAGGTGGGTGCAGGGCTGCGCAGGGCAGGAACCAGGCCGGGGGCCTCCTGCATGGGAGGCACACCCCTAAGAGCTGGTAGACTCCCCTATGGGAAGCACAGCTGGGGAGGGAGCCAAACCAGGGGCCTCCCACATGGAAATCTCAACCAGGCAAGAACCTGCGTCCACACAGGCCAGGACTTGATCCTTGAACCCTAGGGCTGCAAGACGAGTGCTCAACCTGCTGAGCCATCTTGGCATCCCCTGTATCTGAAGTCTTAAGGAAGGGGGTTACTATCATATCAAGTTACATAATGAATCAGGACCTGACAAAAGAGGTTCAGGTCTTAAACAGTGCAATGCAGTGTTATACACCTATCTTTTGTATGGTTTACTTTTGTCCTCATTCTATGAACAGGAAAGCAGCTAGTGGAGAAAGAATAGGCTTTGGGGTCAGCCACAGTGGATTAAAAAGCTGGCGCTTCCTCTCTTAGCAATATGACTGGAGAACTCTCTCTGAGTTCTCTGTTTTCTCACAATGGAGATAATTAAATCAGCCTCACAGGGACATGGTGAGGTTTGAATTAATACTTTTGTGCTTTGCTCATACTGCTGCTTCAGCCTGGAAGTTTCTCAGCAGTCCACCCTTTGTCAAGCTGACAAGCTTCTCTGTGGAACCAGTCCTAGAGAAAAACATCATTTACTCTCTGAAGTCTTCCAGCCTTCACTGTCACATGTCCTCTACCACACTGCCCCAGGGAAAAGAAATGTTTACAGAGTGGCACCTCAGTACTCATTGCTAATTGGTTCTGGGATGCGTGATAAGTACCCAAAACAATGAGTAGTGAACAAATTTTTTATATAAAAAATAACGTAGGGGATGCCAGGATAGCTTAGCGGTTGAGCGCTTGCCTCACAATTGCGAGGTCTGGGGTTTGAATCCAGGCCTCTGCCCATACAAACCCATATGCTGAACTGCGGCACAACTGGCAACCAATGGGATGGCTCAGCTGCAAAGGTTCTTGCCTCCCATGCAGGAGACCCTGGATTCAGTTCCTGCCCCACATGGCCCCATATCCACCTGTGTGGAATGAAACCGTGTTACAACTAATGATGTGCAGCTATGGAGACTGCTCTAGGTCCTCCCCTCTTCTCTTCCCTCTCTTTCTCTCTTTGACCTTCTCTCAAACAACAAAATAAATCTTAAAAAAAAACAAAACATTGTCAGTAAATTTAATACATTCCCAACCAAAAATACACAAAATAACCACAGAACCTAAGATGAGACTGCAAAAGGATACACACATGGTGCAAGCTGCAAGGTGACTAATGTGTGACCCTTTGTTTGGACTAGAAAGGGTAGTAAGTCATGAGGCAATTGACACCAACAAGTTCAAGCTTGTGTGTTGAGTACCAAACAAAAGACAAGTACCAAGACAAAATGCTCACGTCAAAATGCGTTGAGTCCCAAATTTGACGCGTTTCAAAGCAATCGAGTACCAAAATACGACTGTACTTCTGGTTTCCTATATTTATCTCTGTAATAGCAAAAAGCACATATCTGTTTCCCACAATAGGACTCATTCTTTGTGTTCATAGAAATTAGTATACAGCCTGTTCTATATATGTTTACGTAATTGTGACCCAGTAATAAGTGGATATATGTCCATATTCTGTTTCTAATTGTTGGACTTATATTCAATCTTAGTAATAATACTAATAAATTTTAATAGCTCGATTGCCTTGAATAGATTCATATACACTTGTACTTACAAGGCATCTTCTAAAAATATCTGAAATTAGAAGGCATTTTCTACCCAAGCAATTTTATTAAGATAGTAAAAAACCATGAAACCACTTATGTATAATGATATATGTATTCCTATGTTCCTTGTAGCAATATCTACAATAGCTAAGACATGGAAATAACCTAAGTGCCCGTAGACAGATGACTGGATAAAGATGTGTTATACATAGCCAATGGAATACTACTTAGCCATAAACAAAGATGATATAGTGCCATTTGTGACAACATGGATGGATAAGTTGCATGAAAAAGGATAAAAACTGTATGATTTCATTCATATGTAGAATGTAAAACAAGAAGTAACAAACAAAGAAAACAAATAAAAACAAACTCATAGATATAGATAACAGAATGTAGTTACCAGAGGGGAAGATACCCGATGGTGGAAAGAGGGCCAAGTTGTTAAACTGAGTCAAATATACAATAATGGAAGCAAATTAGACTTAGGGTGGTGAGCACATATGTCCAGTTACACAGCTGTTCAATTAAATCTTGTATACCTGAAAATTATATAATGTTATTAATCAATGTTACAGCAATAAACTTAATAATAAAAAAGGACAGAACACAGGTGTGTTTAATCTCCATACTCCCCAGAATAAGCTGATCTGAACAGTTAGAGGTAAGTATGATAAGCCCTCTGTCTCTCCCAGAATTCATATGTAATTTGACCCAAATTATTTTCAGATTTTAGACTTTTATCAAAAATCCAGATTTTAAGCTCCATGAAGATAAGGCTACATATCTATTTTATTTATTAATATATATCAATCTATGCAGCATAATCTGGCACATTAGATATATTCAACATTCATTGAATAAATATATGAATATGTCTGGGATGCACCAGAATATTAAGCACTTGGTAGCAACTTTATGTGACAGTCAATTTGAATGGCACTTACTATGAATTAATCTCATTTATTTTCATAACTCGCCTGTGAGGTTAGTATCATTACTATTATCTAACTCAAAAGTCTTTGCTCCCTCTACTCACATCACTCACATCTGATCTTGAGATCAGTAGCTAATAAAAGAAGGGTATGCATGCAATAAATATGTTCTTAGGTCAGGGTGTCCAATCTTTTGTCTTCCTTGGGCCATATTGGAAGAAGGAGAATTGTCTTGGGCCACACATAAACCACACTAATGATAGCTAATGAGCTTTAAAAAATTGCAAAAAATCTCGTAACCTTTTTAAAAAGTTTACAAATTTGTGTTGGGCCACATTCAATATTGTTTTGGGTCAAAGTGGGCTGTGAGCCACAGGTTGAACAAGCTTGTCTTAGGATATTGAAGGCAAAGGAAGATAATGGATCTTTTTCCTTTTTTGTGTAGCTCTGCCCTCAAATCATAAAGTTGTTGATGGTCATAAATTGCACTCAGGAATGAAGGGCCTGTTGTTAACTTCCCAATTTATATGACAGGCATTTTTTTCTTCTAGTCCTAATCTACCTCTATGGTAAATTGAACATAATTATGTCTTAACACTTACAATCTTCTAAGTCACTGCATGCCTTATTCGTCAGCATGGAGGGTCTTACCTTTTCAACTTGATTTTCATTTATTGTAAATGTCCCTCACTGGAGTTAGTCATCTTTGAAAAGGGCTGTCCTGGTTTGCCTAGAACAGTCCTAGGTTTCATTTCTTGTCCTGACGTTAGAATTATAGGGTTTCCTTTCACTCAAGCTACAGGAATCTCAATGAAAGGAGTGGGAGAGCACTTAGGCTGCTGAGCACTGAGCCAACTGCTTTCTTTTAGGTTATTATTTGCAGGTGCTCTAACAACAAAAATGGAAATAAAAACTTGCTCAACAATTTTACATATATACAGATTTTGGTGGTGCAGAAATTAATGTGTGAATCCAGAGGGAAAGTCAACCACAGGGCAAGCAATAACAGTTTCATGTTTACACACACACACACACACCTTCCTCTTCCTTATTACCACCTTTGGACAGGAAATTTGGACCAGCTAGAGAGTGATCATTTCATTGTCTTTGCTGGACTCAGTCTCCAGTCTTAGCTAGTTCAGGGCAACATTTTGTTTGACCAAATTGTAGATGCATTAAATCATGTTGTCTCATTCTTGCTTTACAGTTGCAAGTTGAAGATTTTCTAGGTGATAATACAGAAGGACCACGCAATTTCAGCAAAGTATCTTTACTATTGGTGACTTTTGTGCTTTTTAATGTATTCTGATTTTCACTATTTGGCATAATAAAGATTCTTCACAAGTTTTATTGACCTTTCCCTGACCTTTGAGTACACAGACAGGTTACAATTTGAACTAGACTGCAGAGACTGGATTGCATTTTTTGTTATAACACTGGCATGAAAATATGACTTCATGTTAACTCTCTCTCGTTGGATCAGATCATGTTTGCAGGGATAAAACATGAGTACATTCCATCCTCACATCGTTTTAATCTGTGCCTCAATTATCTGAAATGAGTTGAATATATAATCTAAGAAGACAAATGTGTATATATACATATATGAGTGTATTTATACATATATGAGTGTGTTTGTATATATATTCATATACTCCCTTTGTTGCTATTATCTATGGCTACGTACAAAACCACCCCCAAATACTAGTGTCATAACCACCAACCACGTCAGCCATCTATTCTGAATATCAGGAGTTCAGAGCATTGCAAGGGTGGTTTGTCTGCTCTGCAGTGTCTGAGGCCTCAACTGGAGGTAATTCAGACACCTGAGCATTATTACAACTGGGGCTGAAGGATTCATTTTCAAAATGGCGTCTTCATCCTCCTGTGCGCCATGTTTGTAGGTGTGACCACGAGGCTGAGCTCAGCTAGAAATGGAGCTTCCGGTACCCCCTCCAGCATAGTGACTCAAGGAATACTTCCTCACAGCATACCAGTGCTCCAGCAAGCAAGATGAGAGCTGCCTTTGTTTGGAGTCACCTCAGAAGTCATCTAATGTCACTTCCACTATCCTCTGTTGGTAGTAGCAGTCAGAATCTACCAGGGAGAAGGGTGGGAAAGACAGGCCATACTTCCCAATGTGAGAAGAACTCAGGAATTGGAAGTAATACTTTAAACCGCCACACTCATGTATACTCTGGTAATATATATTTTTAACTTTTTGTTGTTATGAACTATGCTACTATGAGAAAAAAAAATTTCATGTCAACTTTTCTAAAATAAAACAAGCATGTTGGTAGAAATTCTTAACATTTAACTACATTGTAGCTAATAACCTTATAAAGCATAGGACCATATACATATATATAGGAGTAATTTTTAATTCGGTTTTCAAAAATGGCACCCTAGAAAACTCGCATGGGTTGGAATCAGATGTTCTACAGATGTTTTGCTTGGACTTTTTAATGGCCAAGGTGAGCAGTTGGCTATAACTGATTAGACATTCTTCCATACTAGTTTACTGTATTTATACTGCAACACAACAGTTTTACTTTTAGAAAATAAATAAATAAATAAATATTAATCAAGGACTTAAATAAAAATTTACTTATATTTTCATCATAGTTATTTTTAATATCATTTAAAAATTAGAAAACTTCACATGTACCACAAAATACAATTTTTGCACATATCCATTTCACAGAATACCTCAAAAAGTCAGGTGGTAAAGAATATTTGGTGACACGAGATAATATTTATAATGTGCTGTGAAGGCTTGAAAGTTTATAAAGATGGAGATGCAAAATATTCCCAATTGTATAAAAACTAAATCTGCCCATATAAAAATAAAAACCGATTCCCAAAACATTGACAGTGTTGATATCTTAGGTTTGGAGTTTCGTATAATTTAATTTTCTTTGTTATGTTTTTGTGTATTTTCAAATTTTTCTAAACTGATTATGCATCAATATATTGCATTTTTATTTTTATGAAATGAGTAAGAAATTCCATTAGTGTGTAAATACATAAATTAAAGAAATAAATCAAATTCGTCTCTAATCTTTTCACCTTGGATAAACATATACCATTTAAAATCTTGTTGTTTTATATTTTGGGTTGTTCATTTTTTATAAAAATTATATATATATACTGTATAAAATGTTTTGTAATTTGACTTTTTGCCTTTACAACTGGAAGATGTTAACCACATTAGCATTTGTTCTCTATGTGTCATTGAATTTCTCTAGATAACCAAAGATGCTTTCTCTGTGCCCAGAAAGGCAAACCTCTGGTCCCTATAGCAGCAAAAGTACTTTGTAACAAGGAACCACATAAAGGAGACAGCATCTTCTGGGACTCACTCCTCTGCTCCTTTCTGATCACAGAGCTGTAAGAGTCAAACAGCCCTCTACCGTAATAGCTCCTCATCACAACCACAATTCCTTTCCAGGTTCATGACTCTTGGTGTCACATGCACCCACAACCAAACACCTGCAAAACCATCCGTCTCTTTCCCACCCCACTGGAGAGACCAGGAGCCTGGTAGGGCAGCTTTAGGCCTAGGGGCACCTTGTAGCCATCTTAGCATCTCTACTATCCCACAGCGACTTTAGTACCCAGTTTGTCGTCTTCCAAATCAACCATCAGGAGACTGGGACACAGATTCCTTCCATTCTCAGCAACTAGTTGGGGTTTCTGTCACCTTTCCCTGGAACTGGTTCTGTGGATGATGGGGAGGACTTAGGTATTTACTTCTCACTGTTCTCCTCTCTTACACGCCTTGGTCCAATACTCCAATATATTTTTTCATCTATACTGAGAGGGTAGGGTGAAACAGTAACTGAAATTAACTCAGCAAGTATTTTCCTAAAAATTTCCATGTCTAAGCTTTTTGAGACTTAAAAGCAAATAAATAAATAAATAAAGTAATTTGCTATACTTCACAGAACAAGAATAAACAGAGACTAGAGACTAACCTTGCCATTACAGCTACCAACACATCTTATAAAGCCACACGGGCAGTTTGGATGGAATAGAGGAAAGTGAGTGGAAAAAAACACAATTTTGAATTGACTGTATTTATCCCAAATTGCTAACTTTACCCTAGTTGAACTATGGAGGCTCAAAATGGGAATGAGATTACCAAAAAAAAAAATTATATTTTTTGCACACCGTAATACATTAACTGATATATTTGAACCTGACCCATATCCTACTGTGAGTGTATTTCCATATAAAAAAATACACATATTAATTAAGTGCCACTACCTCAGTCAGTCTGAGTGTCATATCATACCCAGATCAATATGTTTTAAAAGGCTCAGCAGGTTGAGTGCTTGTCTTGCAGCCGGGGTCCAAGGATCGAATCCTGACACTGGCCCGTGAGAACCCATATGCTGAACTGGGGTGTGCCCCCAGTTCAGTTCTCACAAGGCGTGCCTCCCATGTGGGAAGCCCCCCATACGGGAGGCCCCTGGCTGGTTCCTGTCCTGCTCATCCCCAAACCCAACTATGGAATGACACTATATAGAAAACTGATGACGTGGAACTATGGAAATTGCTCTCAGCCTTGCTTCTTCTCTCTGTCTCTCTCTGTCAAAAAAACAATGAAAAATAAATTTGTAAAGACCAATATAGGGGGATGCTGGGATGGCTTAGTGGGTTAAGCACTCACTTTGCAGCCCCAGGGACCAAGAATCGAATCCCGGCCCCAGCCTGTGCAAGCCCATATGCTGAACTGAGGAGTGCCCCTAGCTCAGTTCTCACCAGGGTGAGACCTGGGCGCAGTTCCTGCCCTGTGCAGCCCCGCACCCACCTGTGGAGTGAAACTATGTGGAAAAACCAATGATGTGCACCTATGGAGACTGTTCTGGACCCTCCCCCTTCTCTCTGTCTCTGTATCTCTCTCTCTCTCTCTCTCTTTCTGTCAAAAACAATAAAAATAAATCTTTAAAAAGAGCAATTTAATCTTATACCCAGCATATCTGTACAGATTATAAAATAATAATATATGTAAAAATTAAAACATAGAACAATTTACAACATGTAATATATATAATTGTTCATTTCTGAGTAAAGAAGTTCTTTCTAAATACACAAAGTTTGTGTCATGAACGAAGGATGTCTAACTGCATGAAATTACAACATTTTTCTATGGAAGAAATATATCACAAGCAAAAACAAAAATCAAATGATCATCAGGGAGAAATATTTGCAATTCCTACCAAAGAAAAGGGCTAATTGTCTTAATACATATGTAAAAGCTACTGCAAGTCAGAAAAAGAATGACAAACCAATCAATAAAGGGCATAAACAGACACCTTATGCAAGCAGTTCTTAAAACATAAAAAATTCTGGGGGAAAAAAACTGTTCATAATTTTGAAATACAAATTAAAGGTATAATAAAATGTTTTCCATCTTTCAGATGGGTATAAATTAAAATATTTGATAACATAATGTGTTGAAGAAGTGTGAGGAATCAGGCACTGTTATATGTTGCCGGTTGAAATGTAACAGTGCAAAGTTTATGGAAAGCATTTGCAATATTTACGAAAATTTAAAACCATTTGCTTTTGGATGTGGGAGCTAAACTATAAATATATATAATCTTATAAAAACTTAGTAATTACACATACAAAACATTGCTACTGAGGCACTGTTTATCACAGAAAAAGAATGGAGATGGCCTACATGTTAATTAATAAAGTTCTGGTTGAACACATTAGAGAACAACCATACAATGTAATTATTTAAATGAATAAGTCAGCTTCAAATGAACAG
Organism: Craseonycteris thonglongyai; assembly: GCA_004027555.1. Taxonomy (NCBI): domain Eukaryota; kingdom Metazoa; phylum Chordata; class Mammalia; order Chiroptera; family Craseonycteridae; genus Craseonycteris; species Craseonycteris thonglongyai. The sequence continues at coordinate 72,099 of PVKE010001515.1, read as the reverse complement.
AAATGGAGTGATTCCAGAGATGTATCTTTAAGTGAAAGAAGCAAGGTAAAACAGTTCACGCAGTGGATAATCACTGTATACAACAGAAAATATGAGATCTATGAGGGCTGGCTGGAAAATATCCAGCCATTGTCAATATAACGGGAACAGTTACATGGCTAGATACTTTCAGGATAGTCCATATATACCTTTATGTATATACAAAATACTCTGGAAAGAAAACACAAGAAACAACAGTAATTGTCTGTGGAGGGTAAGATAGTGGCTTAGGAACACTGGTGGATGAGTATTATAGTATTACTTTTGGGACCTTTTAAATTTTATACCAAAAGCCTGTATTTTCTCTTAGAGCGAGAGAGAGAGACAAGGAGGAGGAGGAGAAGGAGAGAAGAAAATAAAAAGAGGAAGAGGAAGAAGAAGGAGGAAGAGGAGGAGAAGGAGGAGGAGGAGGAAAAGGGAAAAAGAAAAAGAGAAAAGAAATAATATAAATACAAGGAGGTAATTCTTTGCATGTAACAGCAAAACAACACAACACTGTCTGGAACCACTTGTTTCACTAAGGTTCTCTTTGTTATGCCCAGAAAAACCTCAGCTCTCTTCCAAAACCACAGCCTGCTATGATTATTTGTCTCTGCCAGTTAGGGGTTGAACTATGCCTCCCTTCTCCCCAGAAAAAGATATCTTAAATTGCTAAGCTCCTTATCTTAGAATATGACCTATGTGGAAATAGGATCTTACAGAGGTAATGTTAATATGAGGTCACCGGGGTCAGCCCTAATCTTCTATGACCAGTGTCCTTATAAAAGGAGAAATGTGGGCACAGAGGGAAGACAATGGGAATAAACATGGGGAGAGGATGGCTATCTATAAGTCAAGGGTAGGCCTGTAACACGTCCTTCCCAGTACCTTTTGAAGAAGCCTGACATTGTGAACACCTTAACTTTACACTTCTGGTCTTCAAACCTGTGAGACAAGAGAATTCTGGTTTTCTAAGCCTCTCAGTTTGTGCCACTATGTTCCCAGGAAACTAATACTGTGCTCTATTCCGCTCTTTCCCTCTCCCCAACTTTCCAGACCCATTCCCTTCCCCTTTCCTTTTCCAAGAGCAGTAAGTAGCTTCAGGCCCATAAAATGTAAATCAGTTTAGGCTTTCCTGGCTTTATGTAATTCCATAGCATGTGCCAATCAGCACAATGAAAGGCCAGAAACAAAGGATTGCCAGAATTTTCCCCCAGAAACAAAGAATTCTCCCTCCTCAGGAGGTGGTGATAGTCCAGATAGGCTGAGAATACTGCTATTAACTTATTTTTGTCCTGGTCACATGAATCTAATCCCCTTTTTAATGGCTGCAAGGTATTTAATTGTTTGACTATGCCATAATTTATTTAATCATTTTCTGTATTGTTGGATTATTGTTGGCTACCTATGCTATTTCTCATGTTCCACTGTTGGATAAATTCCTCACACATGGACGTTATGAGTCAACGGGCAAGTGTGTTTTGTTATTTGCTACATATTATCAAATACCCCTATAGAAAATATGATCAATTTGAATCTGTTTTATTTTGGCAATCAGAAAAAATGTTAATGATATTGTAGTCCTGCTTTATTCTTTATGGTATAAAACAGAGGTTGGCAAACATTTTTCAGTGAAGGGCCAGGTAATAAATATTTTAGACCTTATGGGCCATACAATCTCTATTTGCAACTGTCATTGTAAGGCAAGCTGCCACACACAATCCAACAAAACCTTATTTATGGATACTAAAATTGAATATCAAAAGATCATCACATGCCACAAAGTAGTGTTTGGCTTTTCATTTTTTCAACCATTTGAAAAAAATGTCAAAACCATAGTTTACAGGCCACACAAAAATGGCGATCAGGGTGTATCTGACCTACGGGCCATCATTTGCCAGTTTCTTGTGTAGAAGTTAGCACTTGATAATTCATTTTGCAATATATTCAAAAAATTCTCCCTTGAGGAGAAACTTTCAGTTTTCTACAGGTTCTTTTTGAATCTTTAAGATTCATATGATCACCTTGGACACCACAGACTATCAGAGTAGCCAATGGATAAATTAATGTCACTGTACATTACTTGTCAATATTGATTCAAATCGCAGTTAAGAGTATCGCCTAAAGGATTTAGAGAGCATCTATTCCTGTGTTCTCTCAAAGCTATTCCTAGATTGAGCCAGACCATTAGAACTGTGTGGGACCAACTGATGCTGACTATTTCTCCCTGACAATTTGGATATACACATTTATGCACTCCTTACTTCACAGAATTCTTTTAGAATAGTTATGATTTTGCAAGATTTCAAGCCTATGTTGAGAGATCAAGAAACTCCTATTCATTCATCTATCAATCTGTTACTCAATGAATACTGTTAAAAAATATTGTTGATTATATCACACTATAGCTTTTCTATGAGAAAGACCCTTGTCTCAGTCTGAAAAATAATTAGGTTTCTCTTATTTTTAGTAGGTATTTTGTGCCCAGACTTGCCACATCTCTTACTTACCTTCTTATCCTTTCTCTTTAGTTAACTTTATACATATTTTAATTTGCTTTATCCTCTATGTTTTATGTAGCTTTATAAGCTATATGCTATATCTTCTCTTCCTTTTCCTTCTTAACCTTTTTTAAAGATTTATTTAACATTTATTTTATTATTTGAGAGAGGATGAGAGACAGAGAGAGAGAGAGAGAGAGAGAGAGAGAGAAGGGGAGAGGGCCCAGGGCAGTCTCCATAGTCGTACATCATTAGTTGTGACATGGTTTCATTCCACATAAGTGGATGTGGGGCTGCACAGGACAGAAATTGAACTGGGGGCCTCCTGTAAGGGAGGCAAGAACCTCTGCCACTGAGCTGTCCCAGTGGTTACCAGTTGCACTGCAGTTCAGCATATGGGTTTGTACAGGCTGGGGCCAGGCTGGGGCCGGGATTGGATCCCTGCACCTCATGGTTGCAAGACAAGTGCTCAACCTGTTAAGTAATCCTGGCATCCGTCTTCTTCAACTTTTAACAGAAGCATTTTAATTATTTTTAAAGAATTGAAAGTGGGGGACTGCAGGCAGCGTTGTGGCAAGTCCAGATTTGAGATGAGGTTGGGGAGGATGTTCTTCAAGTCCAATGGTACCCTTTGGTTTTTCTCATTTGATTATTTTGGAGTCTCTTTTCTCAGAATAATACAGCAGAACCATTCACAATAAAACCCCAAGTTCATTTTGCCCTTCCTTTTTCTTTCACCTAATGACTCCACTTGCAAACCACCATGCCCTGGGAGCCCAAAGGTGGATCCTCCCAGTGGTCTCCGGGGCCTCACCGGGAAGTTCTCTAGGCCTCAAGGTCAGAGTAGAGGAAGGAGCTTGGGCCAGATAGCCTGCCCTGGGGTTTTATCTGCCAGGTTGTCAGGAGTGACAGCAAAGAGCCAGGCTGCTTGATGAATCCAACGAGCAGAAAAATCTGTCAAAACACCCAGAACGTTCATTGCAGGGATCATGGAAACATTGCCTATTTGTTTGGAGCGTGTTTAATTATTTTTAAACATATGCAGTGTGTAGTTCAGTGAACATGTCAGGGATAATAGAGGAAGAAAAGCAAATGAGGGGAGCAGCACGGATCCTGGAGCGACTCCTCTCCACAGCTGGCTGGTGGGGAGAAGCAGTTGATTCCCTCTGAAGTGTGGGTCCCTGTCTGTCACCTCGTGAGACGCAGTAGGGGGATTAACGTCATTAGCTGGAGGCCAGCATGCTGTGCAGTAAACAGACATCCATCTCGCTCCTTTGGGGGAGTGTTTCTCAGCTCCTGCCCACTGGCCTGCAAGGTCCCTCCTAGCCTTGTATTAGTTAAAGGGGAAGAAATGAGGTTGTTGGAGAGAATCTTGTGATTGCTTTAGTGAGAGCAGTGGCTAGGGAGACAGGTACCAAACTCTGCCCCCCACCCCCACCCTAAATGGGGCTTAGATTTCTTCTCTGGGAGAGAAAGCTGAGGTAACCAGAGAAGATAAAAGCCCTACGAGTAAATGCTTTACAGAAGAAAAAAACAATGTTTTATTTTGATAACCAAATTGACTAAAGAGTGTGGGGGGGAAAATAGGGGACTGCTGTTTGGATGTTATGACCATCTCTCTTCCCTCAGGAACCAAGAGATCCCACCCCCTATCCCACCCCACCCCACCCCCACCCCCACCCCCACACACATATTAGCACGTACAAAGCAGAGAATTGAGAAATGCACGCATTTGCGTCCCCCTATTCTACAGGAATGTGTGGAGCAAAGAGCTCCACATGAGTAAAACTTAAATATCTTACAAGCGTACAAAACTCAGAAATCCTTACTTTAAACTAATAGGAAGAAATATTGAGGGAGGGATAAGAGGAAGTTAGGAGAAAGAATAAATGCTTCCTGAAGACAGCTATGAACAACCTTCAGACATAAACAGAAACCTTTGATTAAGTAGAATACCCAACACTGTCTAGACCTAACCAGGGAGAATCTGGGAAGGAAGAACAGCAAAATTTAAAAATAACAACCGAGAGAGAGAAGAAAAGGTTTTGTGGGAAATGTGGCAAGGAAAATTTAGAGTTGACTCAACAGTACACAAATTTTAAAAAGTAAAGATGGATATAAATGCTGCCTTATCAGAATTTATCTTAATTCTTTTCTTAGCATGCAGAACACTCTATTTTATACTGACTGCTTTGAACTGCGCTCTGATATTGGTGTGCAGCATAGTATTTTGTAGCAATAGATATTACTATCAAAGAAACAATACAAATGAGAAATAAAGAAAAAGGGTATTCAGGATCATTCGTATTTGTTATATCACAAACTTAATTTCTGACACGCCACCCCTGTACCATCACTACTGCTGAGGGTCCCTGATAGTCACGTTTCTTAAAGGACAACATGGGCGCATTCTTTTCTGTCCCAATAGCAGGGCTACAAGGGGGAAAAGAAAGGATTGGAGAAAGAGCATACCACCATATATATATCTGGGAGAAACAAGATTTATTATTACATTTGAGAGAAGGTGAGAAAAAGAGAGGGGGGGAGAAGGGCCCAGAGCAGTCTCCATAGTTGTACATCATTAGTTGTGACATAGTGTCATTCCACACAGGCGGATGTGTGGGCCGGGCAGGGTGGGAACCAAACCAGGGGCCTCCCGCATGGGAGGTGAGAACCTTCTCCACCTAGACTTCCCTGCAGTTACCAGTTATGTCACAGTTCAGCATATGGGTTTGCACGGGACAAGGCTGGGAATCAAATCCTGGACCTCACCATTTCAAAGCCAACACTCAACAACTGAGTTGTCCTGGCAACCCCTCTCCCCCCTCCCCCTTTTTTTTTTTTTTTTTGAGATTTATTTTATTGGGCGATTGTTTTTTGAGATTTACTTAAATCTCGGGGCCTTGCCAGCTTCCAGGGAGGATAGGATCTAAGAAGTCAACAAGAGTGTTCAGCTTGTCACTCCCCTTGATCATTTCAGAGACGCAGACCCCGATCCCAGTCCTGTCCCACAAATACAGTCTGCTGTGGTGAGCCAGGCACTCCATCCCATGCAGGCCCCAGTGTCCTAAGGTGCATAGTGGCCCCCATGCAGAGATCACTGCTCTGCTCAGCCACCAGTGTCCTGGGTCTCCCAAAGACACTGACCTCCTGTGTCCCTCCCCAGGTTGACTGCATCTTGCTGACAAACAGTATGCCCACTGTCTTCCATGGGCAGATTCAGGCACAGCGTTGGCTGGTGGAGCCTGTCCAAGCTGAGTTCTCCTTTGCTTCTCTTCTGCTTCCAGGCTTTGGGGCACCACCTGCTTCCCTGGGGTTCCTTTCTGCTTTAACAGAGCCCTTAGGTCTACAAACCCTCAGTGTGAAGGTGAGGCTGTGGGCGATGAGGTGGGATTCTGCTGTTCGTGGATGAGCCAAGACATTTCTCTCTAAAGCATGATGACCAAAGCGTATAAGAAAAGAGTTACATCTTGGATGAGTCAATATATTGAAGTAAAAGGCGTGTGTGAACAAGAAGGGAAACTAACGAGACCAGGTATTCTCCACTATATTTCAGAAATGCAGTGGCATCCAGTAAAAAAGAGATATTCTCTATGTGCCATTACAGGGAAAACCTGGATCTTTGTTTCAATATAACTGACTGGCTACTGAGTTTTCTTGCCTCTAAGAAGTTCCCTCTTGCCTGGCCAAATCTATCAATTGTCATATATTATAAAATAATGTCTTCCAGCTGCAAAATGCTGAAGCTATATTTTTATTTGTAGTGTCTGGTGACTATATAAGCTAATAGGACAAAGCTAGAGTGATTTATACATCACTAGAGTTTTTTTTAAGGGTTCGTAAACATGTACAGTATGGGGCACATTAGATATACCATTTGAATAACAAAAAACAAACAAACAAAAACTTCATAGCAAACTCTCTTAGTTACAAATCTGATCCAGAGAGCCAGTAAGGGTATGTGCCTGTCCCGTTCGAAGGACACTGTGCAGCTGCGTTCCCTCCCTGACCACAGTATCCCGCAGCCTTCGGTACAACAAAAACGGTAGTGGTCGGTGGGACTCTGGCTGGGTTTCAGAGTAAGAAATGAGAACACATGTTCTTTTCGTATGTTTGTTTTTAAGATTGACTTTATGGTTTGAGAGGAGGGAGAGAAACAGGGGTTGGGGGTGCAGAGCAGTCTCCATAGTTGTACATCGTTAGTTGTGACATGGTTTCATTCTACACAGGTGGGTGTGGAACCGTGCAGGGCAGAAACTGAACGGGAGGCCTCCCACCTGCGAGGCAGTGAGAACCTTCGCCGCCATCCCGGCAGTTACCAGCTGCATCGGAGCTCAGCATATGGGGTTGCACGGACCAGGGCTGGGAATCGAACCTAGGACCTCACGACTGCATGATTGCTAGGCAATTGCTCAACCACGGAGCTACCCCGGTATCCCCTGTGTTCTTTATCTTGGACCTTAAGTTTCAGTGTGTGTCAGAAAGTGTTAAAAAACTTGTAAAAATATTATAATGTTTGGATTTTACCTCCAGAGAGACTGATCCTGTGTTGAGGATTACAGGACTCCACATTTTAATATGTGCCTACCCACACACACACACCTGGGCAATTAGGCAATATAAAGGTTATATTTTGAAACACTGAGTAGATCCTATATTTTGGTAACACTCTAAATACTGTTGCGTTCTGGGGAGCAGTTTTTCTGGAAGGTGTGAAGCACTGCTCTTAGAATACATGGGAGGACGGGCTCCGTTTGCTAAATGCATGTGGCATTACTTTAGGACTATTGTTATCTTGATGATATTGTTTAATATACATTGCAGATGGATTATTTACTCTATCCCCTCTAGCAGTCTGTCTATAGCTAGAACCCAGTGACCACAAAATACCACAGAGTATTTGCAAGTTAGCTATTTAACTCCTCATATGGGGGCCCCAGGACTAGAATGAAATGTGTGGGGCTCGTGTGGCCATATGTGTGTGATTACCTTCACGCATGAAACTCGTAGACATGGGGCCTTGAGCAAAATAGGTCATCTTTCTTTTAGAAAGCAACTTAGTGGGTGGTATTTCTAAGTAGCTTAACATAAAACATACAATAGAATTCTCTCTATATATGTGTATATACGTATACACACATGCACACACACATAAAATGTGAGTTATACTGTTTAGTGCTTAATGGTTTGAATCCAACCCAAAGGCCAACCATGAGGGGGAGATGGGGGTGGGGGGTGGAATCTTGCAATTTCAAGGCCTGCATAAGGTGACAGACCTCCTTTATGAGACGTAAACTTCACTTTCTCTGCCCAGCTGGCCAATTGTTCCAATCCAGTAAATTGCAGATTTGGCAAACATGTTTAGGGAAGAGGAGGCGATGAGTAATATCAAGCTGTGCTGATAAGAAGGTCAGGACTAAATCTTCGAATTTTTGCACAATGGAATAAATACCTTTTATCCATTCACCTGGCTATGCCAGCAACGCCAGGAAAATCACTTTCCAATCAGTCAATAGGTTTCAGCGTCATTCCCTTGGAGATTAGATCTGCTACCATTCGAAAATGCATCAGAGATGGTGTGGAAAGAGTTAAGCATCTTTCCTGGCATCGGAGGTCTGGGAGGAGGTGAAATTAGATTAGCTGCTGCAAAATGGGAGGGTTTACATTACCAGAGGGGTTCTACCTGGCCCCAGGCTTAACAGTGAACGCTTTCAGCATATGGCGTTACAATGGATTAGTGATCAAGTGCGATTAATCCTAATAGATCGTCTTTTGAGCCTCAGTGGCTTGTTAGGTGAGAAAAAAATTGTCTGTCCCCAACGTGTCAGGTGAAACTCTCATTTGAGGTAAGACTACCATGTGGAGTTGGGTGTCCATCTGGTGGCTTCCTTTTGTGAAATTCAACCAGAAGGTGTTTTAATGAGGCTTTTATAGCAGGCGCCACCTGCCACTAATCTTCCCCTCTAAAAAGGTGTAATTGAGGGTTGGTTTTACAGTATGGCTCATATCCTAACCTTGGGAATTCATCAAGAAATGCAAATCTGGGTGGGATGGTGTAATCACGAAATGCCATTTTGGCTTTTGGTTGAGACTGAAGTGGTTATAGAAATTTGTGGTTTGCTAATTACAACCAGCTATATAGTAGCTTCCCCTTTCAGTTAGATTAATACGTGTGTCATCTTGGAATTAAATAACCAAGTTGATGGTGACCATATGTCTTCATTCAATTCTTTGCACATGTAAAGAGTTGCAAGGCTGCTAGTGGTTCACACAATTTAAAGGGTTCATTTACACTATTAATGTTTAACTGGTTCAGTTAACTGGTTCACATCTATCCCCCTAGTAGATGCTTCAGTTCTAAATTGCAGTTTCAGCAAGACAAAAAAATTCCAAGATCACCAAGATGTCTTTTATCTATGGGACTTCAGGACAAGTTATCTTCCTTTATCTCTTCATTCAAGACACAGAGTTTTGTCTCACTGCTCTCAGCAGATTGGCTCTGGATTATACGGACATTTCTACCCAGGACTGCATTTGAAATAAAAGAAGCAACAAAAGGTGGAGTACAGTCGAGTAAATTTGATTTTTTAATTCAATAACTATAAACTGAGCCCTTGCTATCTACATACCAGGAATGTTGCTATAAATGAGAAAATAATAATAGCAACAACAATAATAATATTACATAGAACCTGCCTCCCAATATTGTGGAGTCATTTTGTTTTTCACTGCTGTTCTACTCAGAGTATTTTGAAAGTCCTTTTCCTTTGCTAGTGTCATCTCAGACTATTATGTTGAGAAACAGTTAACCTACATATAAATCAAGTCAACCAAGTAGCAGTAGATTGTCAGCTACCAGCACCAATGAGGATTGGCAGCTGCCAGATAAGTGGTAAGTAGACTGTCTATTAACTGGAACTCAAGCAATCAGCACTCTCAAGCAACTAGCAAAATTTCATGCAACCGGCAAAAAAATTTGCCGGTTGCTCGAGGGTATTGGTTCCTTGAATTCCAGTTAACAGAGAGGCTACTGTATATATGCTTAGAAAAATTTTAATATTTGGGTTTTATGTATACTCTACTTTAGAAGCCAAAGAAATGCAGAGCTCCTGATTGTTTGCCTTTCAGTTACTAGCTTCACTATAAAACATAGAAAGGTAGATAACCCACAATATCTCATAATTCCAACCTGGCTTAGTTTGGGTTTGGAACAGCATTTATAAATATAAAACATGATTTTAAGGCAGGAATCATAAACTGGGCCCCAGAAGCTGAATCTAACCTGTACGCTTTTATTTAGGGTTTTTATTGTTGCTATTTTTGTTTTTGCTTGTTGGCCCACATAAGGTTTGTGCTTTTGAATACAAATTTTAATCCATGTGACATGAGATGTTCTCTGCTATTTGTCAAAGGTGTCATTAGTCCCTAAATTCATACCCTATTGCATTGACAAAATTCAATCCCAACTCTAAAATAGTAAGGCTGATTTCCACATGAGTTAAGTGAACATTGGTCCATTTACATTAGGACAAGATATGTTCAACCCCTGAACATGTGTCCATGCATGTGTGAAGCCCTGGCAGATGGACTAGTGAGGTAGAAAGCCAGGACCTACTCACTGTGACCGGGGTCTCAGGAGCCGATTCTGCTCCTCAGTAAAACTGAATACTTCATAGTCATTTTGCTCCCACATCCCTAATGTCCATCATGCACAGTCATAAATCAGAAATTCAAGAAAGAGGATAAAGGAGAAAACAAACAAACAAACAAAAAACACAAAACACAAGAAAACATTATTTAACCTATTTTCCACTTAGAGAAAAATTTTATAAACAGAGCTTAAAAACTTATAACTGTAACTCCAATTTTCATGATGCTTTTCTCCAGTAAATTCAATTCTCATGGACATGAATCATTTAGACCTAATCCTGCCAGAGAACAAGAGTACATGAATTGTTTTCCCCATTCATAGTTAGGAGAATAAGGTCAATTATTGTTTTCCTTTAGCCTTAGACCAATGAGAGACATGGGTCTGTCCTTTCTCTAAAATAATGCATCAATATTGGTTTAAAGCACAGAAAATAATAATAGTTGGGTAAAGGCTAAACAGCCAGCTGATGTATGCTATGACTGCTATTACAGGTTATACCCAGGCATTACATTGTGAAGGTACTTAGCTTCTGAACCTGTTTTATACACTCCACTAATCCCATAATCAGGTCCAACACAGGGAATTATCATGAAACAAGAAAATGTCTTGGTATTTCCTCCTCAGGGCTGCCCTCCCGTTTCCTTCATTGCCTCAGGATGCCCCCATACCGTGTGTGACACTGTCATACCATGTGTGACACCGGTCAGGCCTGTCCTTGTCAAACAACCACCCATCACCCCACTCGTCTCCATCCCGTTCTCTCCAATCCAAACTCTCCAGGCCGTGGCACTTTCTGATTAACAGCTACCTACTTTCGTTAAGTAGCTTTCTGTGAAACGGCTTTTGGGGCTCTGTGATTCAGGGCTTTGAAGCATAATGTCAAATCTAAAGGAATACCAGTAGTTCTTTGGCTACAAATTAATAGAAGCACGGTAGGCTGGATGGGGAATAATAGAAGATAGGAAAAATTCTATGGTACCCCCAAATCAGACTTAGGGCAAGTTCAGAGTAAAATATTTGCTTTCTTGTAGACATAGTCATGTTTAAATGAATTACAAAACATGCATGCAATTTCAACATGTCCTACGTTAAGGATCTTTGTGAGAATGAGATAGTTACCCAGGAATGTTTTCTGTTACTTTCCAGATTTGGAGGTAGTCAGAATGGAGAAGGTGTGTTGGCTAAAACTTCATGTGATCTCGTGTCTCTAAATATAAGCAAGTGAATAATCATTTCTTTTTTTTTTAATGTTTCTTTTTCTTTCTTCTTTTTTTTTTTAATTTATTTTTGACAGAGAGAGAGATACAGAGACAGAAACAGAGAGAGAACTGTACTGGGGGAACTCCCCAGCCCAGCACATGGGTCCGCATGGGCCAGGGCCGGGACTCGACCCTTGGTCCCCAGCGCTGCAAAGTGAGCGCTCAACCCACTGAGCCATCCCGGCCTCCCTGAATAATCACTTCTTTATCTCAGCTAGAAGTCAGAGAACTTTATTTAAACCATTGTCTTTCTCACATAACAACCTTTAACATAGTAAAGTTGTGTTGTAGTTTATTTAGAATTTGCATAGATACTTCAGTATTTTCTGTTCACTGTCATTCACCATCCCTCACAAAATATGTCATTGTTTTATTCTTCAACATTCAGCTTTCCACCTCCCCCCATCTCTCCCTGAGAGCCTTGCAGTGTGCCATTCTTACCCTGGAATACCAAACTGAGGTTGGCTCACCTTGATATATTATTGTTGTCTGGCATTTCCCCCTATGTTTTCCACAGTATGTCACATATGTTTGTAATTGATGCCAGGAAAGTTTTAAGAGAAGAGAAGAAAGAAGAGGAGGGTGGTAGAAGAGGAAAAAGAGGATCAAAAGAGGGATGCAAATCCTTATTTTCCTTTTAGGCATATCATTTAGACCAGGAATGTCCAACCTTTTGGCTTCTCTACACCACATTGGAAGAAGAACTGTGTTGGGCCACACATAAAATACAACTAATGATAGTTGATGAACTAAAACAAACAAACAAACAAAAACCTCATAATGTTTTAAGAAAGTATACAAATGTGTCTGGGCCACATTCTAAGCCATCTTGGGCCACATGCAGCCTGAGGACGGTGGGTTGGACAAGCTTGATGTAGATCATAATCTATCTCTAGAATAAGACAAAGGTAGGCAAAAAAAAAAAGATGAATTTCCATGCATGCATAAGAAATACTCACCTAAAACTCTGCAATAGGTCTACCAAGTGCTCCTAAAAGAAGCTGGTGGCATTTGCTAGCGGTGTACAAAAATGCTTATCAGACTTGAGTGAGCAGAAGATTCCTAACCCAGCACTAGGAATTTTTTGATTCAGTAGACCAGAGCTGAATTCCAGGAATCGCAGTTTTTAACACGCACCCACAATGATGCTGACACCGTTCCTAAGAAGGAATATTTCAAAGTCATGGGCTGGTTCATCAAAATCTCCATTACTCTTCTGAGCCCTTGAACCATCCAGAGTAAAGAATTTCAGAGATAAATGTGTCTACAGAAAGAAAGTGCTGCAGAGAGAAAAAGTAAATTTTATTGAAGGGTTTTTTTTGTTTGTTTGTTTTAAATTTAAATAAGAGCTATTCTGGACCAGTGATGCTCCTAAATAAAGCACACTTAAATATTAAAACCAAAAGGAGAGATACCAACTTCTGACGCAGTTGTCCACTCACCAAAGGCACTGAAATGATTATAGGCAACCCAGGCCAGATACGTCGTATGGGTGTTAAGATTCTGTTCACAAAACCAATGTGGGAAGTCATGGAATTTCTAGGCTGCCGGCCATTTGTGTATACTGTTCCTCAACTTGCATTGTAGAGAAACCCAAAGTTAGTTTGCTGCAGCTGCAAATGCCCAAGCTGACGGGCCCTGCACTGCCCTCTTCTTCCTCGCGAGCCACTTCCCTGGAGAATGTCTGACTCAGATAAACCACAACCATTGAGATCATTATTACACAAAGTTCACGTGCCATCTGACAACACTGCAAAGCCTGAAACTATCCATCAGGAGTTAATAGCCTCAACTATTTATAACACAAGAAATTATGGCAAAAGCCAGTTTTTGTTTCTAAAATACCCTCTTCTGGTCCATCTGGGATAAGAGTGAGGTTTATGGCCATCAGATGGTCTCATGCAGAGAGATATTCAAATTGGCTAAAGCAAAAGTATTGCACTATAAAGGGAAATAATAGTGTCTCAACCTTTGGCTAACAGAATTACTAATTCAATCATTTTGGGTTGGGTCAACCAATACTTGAAATTTAAGTTTGTCACCCAACATTTATTTCTACCGTGTAAGAAAAGGTTGCACAGACATCAAGGACTGGTATGCAATACACACTACTATTCTCTTTAATCTTAGAATCTACATATGTCTCCATGCCAGAGGTTATCTTGTATTCCTGAAGCTTGCAAACTTGATGCAATGCTAACCTTCAGCAACCTAGCCCTGTGCTTACCTAGGTCCTAGGAGAAAGAAGTTTTCCTTCTTTACTTTCATCAACAGGACTTCCTATTCTGACAGTGTTCGACTTCATCCCAGATTGATCTTGAACTGGCAGGAATTAAAAGGCTCTCCCAAAACGAGAAGCGCCATGAAAACAGGCACCTTTCATCTTTTCATCTCGGGAGGCACAGGAACCCTGTGTCACACGGTGGGGTGGCAGTTCTTTGATCAGCATTCCTTTGTTTCAGCCCCCAAACTGAGTCAGCCTACCAAGCAGAAGAGCAATACAAGAGGGCCACCAGTATCCCAACAGAGCCAAAGAGAAGTGATGATTGGGAATTTCCATCAGAGCATCTTATTCCACTAGCATGAGTTGTCACCAGGAGTGTCACTAGACCCATTAAAATGACTTCAGGTCACCTCCGCTGAGTCTGCCTACTCACTCCAAAACAATTACCCTAATCCCCTTAGCAGACCCAATCCCTTAACACTTATGAAGTGCCCTCCTATGCAGGGTGCTGACATTTTCCAACAACACTAGCCTCTTTGAAATGCCAATCAAAAGTACTTCTTGTTAAAATACATGACCTTCTCTGCAAGTATAAACAGACCTTCATACATCATCACCACCAGCATCATTAAAAAGCACTTATAGAACACCCACCTGTGTGCGCTGCTTGCGCTGCTGGGCCCAGAACACACAAGTGCTCGAAGTGCTGACCTCAGGAAGGAGTGGTTGCAAAGCTTCTTCTACTGCTTATTTAGTGCAGACTGTGCCCAGGGGCACGGGCCGGCTGCAGACCATTTCTGGTGGCTGGGTAATTGCCCCAAGAGGATTAATTAGCGGCTCGACAGAACAGACCTTGGAACAGTGGTATGTAAGTGACAAAGCTCACCATTAAAGTTTTACCAAAAGGTTACTTCTCAAACTTTCATTACCACCCCCTAGTACTTGACAACTTGGTTCCGTAAGTGCTGATTCAGAACCTTTCATAATGTGTGTCCTTCTCCTACATGCTGTCACCCTTTGGACTATTCACTGCTAAGAAAAAAAGGGTGTGTAGAATGAATGACAGCTCAACATCAAGCCACTAGCTGGCACGCCCAGGTCAGACGATACTGGTTTGTCTACCACTCCCACACTTGCCAACGGGGTAACTTGGACTAGCCATTAGAGTAAGGTGACCAGATTTTAACATTGGTAAAGCGGGACACCATTGACCAGGGGGGAGGGGATTCTTGATTAAAAATTTGGTCTATCTCCCGCCGTTCCCTAGCTTGTCGTGCATTCTTTCCAAAAATCGGGACTTTTTTAAAATGCCGCGGGATGCAGGACAAATTGTTAAAAATCGGGACTGTCCCACCAAAAGCGGGACGTCTGGTCACTCTACATTAGATGCTCTGGACTTCATTTTCCTCCTGTTTAAAATGGAAACCGTGTTACATATCAAGAGGAGTTTTGAAGGTTAAATGAAACAATATGTGGTGAAAACACCATGCTTAGGACTCATTGGCTTGAGGTTCACCTTGCTTACACCTCCGTCAAGACTACTTACTGAGACTGGCCTTTATAGAAATGAACAAACATGGAGTGAGTGAGAGAGTTTGGTGAGGAAGGAGTTCCAGCTAGAGAAAATAACATGAGGAAGGAGCGGACATTTAAAGCCAGCAAAAATCATGCAAGGGAGAAAAAATAATTCAAGGGCCGGGAGAAAAGGTGCTCATTGGAAAGTAATAAGACAGGGTGGAAGCATGAGAGAAAGAGAAGCCTAGAGATGATCAATTTCCTTCATCCTGTCATTCATTCATTTCCTTGACCATGTTCAGACATCAGGCACCGATTGCTGTTAACCCTGTGCCTGACGAATCTACGTGATTCTTCATGCAGGAAGAAGTGTGGTAAACTCAAAAGAGCTCCGATTGTAGTGAGTGAGCTTGAATCTTGCCTCTCACCTCTAGGATTTTAGGTTTCTCTTTAGCAGCATTTTAATGCCTTTTTGGTGCTGTTCTTCCTGAGGACCAAAGAAAGACGTATGTCTCACATCGTTGTGAAACTAGACATGATGTAAGGAAAGAGTGAGATGCTTCAAATCTAGCTCAAAACAAATACTTTTGATGAAGATTGATATGACTTAATATCCTTCTCTCCATTTCAATATTTTTGCTACACCACTAGTCTAAGTAGGGCCCGCTGCTGAAACCATGTGCACCACGAAAGTAACAGAGGCCTTCACAAGAGACATGAAAAGAACGCATCTGATGTGCCATCTTCTTTTCCAAATCAAAGTTGTTTGAAGTATGTCTTCTCAACTGTCTTTTCTCTGTATGAGTCTCGGTTTCCCATGAAATAGACACCCCATATAAGAGTGCTAGAAATGCCTAACAGGTGGAAATGGGTGCAGATGTCTGTCACAGAGCACTCTGGCTATTCTTTGGTCCATTTGTGCCCACTCCAGTGCTCAGCAATGACAGATAACATAAATGCCAAAATTGTAAGCAAGTGTAATTTACCACTGTATGGCGCCATTCATAGATAATAATATTAACGCGTGCAGGCACTAACAAATAATATTTTACCCAAAGAAGATAAGTGAAGGAAATATAGATCAATGTGGGCTGGAGACATGCGTTGATTCCCCTTAAGGAAGCAGATGAATGTGAAGCATAGCTCACGCAAATTGGATGGAGCACCCGCATTATTAAGTGTGTGCCATCAGAACGCACCTATAGAATTTCAGTTCCTCTGTTGGCAATGGGAACAGTAGTGCCTACCACAGAAGGTAGTCAGAAAAATTGAATGCAAAAAACAAAAAGTATATAAATATTCTGAAGTCATTCTACCTTAGTCAGCTCAATTTAGTTCCCGATCCTACCACCCGTTTTTGCTCACTAGAATGTAAAATCCAAAAGAACAGAGACCATACTTGTCATATTTAATACCATACAGCAAGACTTGTCTGCTCAAGAGGTACTCAAGAAATGTTTGTTGATTGCATAGTAGTTGATCAATAAATGGTAGAGATACAGATAAATGAACATAATGTAATATATATAAATATTCTTATACATATATACAAATACATAAGGATATTTATAGCTTTTTTACTCAGGAAGACATGTCTGTTGATATTTGTAATAAAGTCATTTTATATGATATCATAGTCTGCACTATAGTTACATGAAGAAATGAGTTCAGAAAAGTTAAGGCATTTGCCCAATTGCCATAGCACTAGACAGTGGAAGTCTTGAGAACTGAAGCCACAAGAGCATACCCAGTTTATTTCTTCCATTGCTTCCCACCTAAATTCCCACTAACTTTCTCAACTTCTCAAGAGATGGCTGCCATTCTTTCTTATCGCGTTAGTTAGACCTATCTTAGAGTCTTCACTTCATAGCCTATCGTTCCACCCACCCTTCCCAACATCTCCACAGCCCCCTTTGCAGGACACACTAGCCAATCCGCATGCCCAGGCCCCAGGTGGCTGCAGGGTTGCTTCTCTAGCCCCAGTGGGTTAAAGCCCCCCAAACAGAACCCCCAGGTTTTCTTATTCTACATGAAAAAGAGTTGAAGCCTCCATGGGCACCAACCCCTGATGGTCACCACACTGCAGCTAGGCCACCGAAGGGAGTCCACACACCCGCAGACACGTCCAGATCGAGCTGCACAGACAGGGCCTCTCAAGTCTCTGACAGTGTTCATCAGCACATCCCCGTGGTCCGGGCTTCTCCACGGAAGGCCTCGCCATGGGGAACACGCTCCCGGTGGCGTTCCCTCTGAGCCCACATCTGGCAGCAGGCCGGCCACATGTTAAAAGATGTTTTTATTTGCTTCAGCATTCGGTTTGTTTGCCTTGTTCCCTCTGACACTTCGAGACTTAAATAAGTTTTCTGCAGTTGTGGCCGAGTTCCACCAGGTTCCTGAATCCTGTGTTTCACGAGATGGTCACCAGAAGGAAGCCCACCACTGGAAGCAGAGCCCTGGGCTTTCTATTCAGGGTCCTGTGTGCTCGGGCAAGGATACAGGGAAGGGCATGGGACGGCTCCTTCACATCCAATGACTCTGACATTAGTTCTACAGTCCTCGGACACCGTCTACACACACCACTCATATGTAATATTTAACTTTCCTTTCACAGTTCATACCAAAGGAAGCCTTGGTTGGAACAAGAGTGCCTTTGCAAAAGGTTTCCCGAAAGGAAAGACTCCACATCACTTTGCTGCCTGATTTAACTTGATCCTTGCTCACAGGAATTTCGCCAGCCATGCTATGAAATGTTGCACGTCACAA
Source organism: Craseonycteris thonglongyai (assembly GCA_004027555.1). Taxonomy (NCBI): domain Eukaryota; kingdom Metazoa; phylum Chordata; class Mammalia; order Chiroptera; family Craseonycteridae; genus Craseonycteris; species Craseonycteris thonglongyai. Next base: position 54,168 of record PVKE010001515.1, on the reverse strand, counting down.
TCACAAGGTCTATAATAAGCCATTCATTAAGAAGACTCAGTTGGCTTCCACCGTGGGTGTCCTCTTGCTCCACCATAAGACCTAAGGGAATAAAAAAGAGCCAAGCCACAAAAATAGCTGCAATAGAAAGCTCTGTGGTCGCAGGGCTGATGCCAACCCCAAAGGCATGTACCAACCAAAATGCAGATGTTCACTTTGGCAACGTGACATGACATGTGGGCCTTTCAGAGTCGGCGAACCAAGTGAGATGATGAGGGTTTTCAACTTCTAGAACTTGCACTCGTACTTCTAATTGCTAAATTCAATTCTCTTTCTCTGGAAGATTATTTGTAGCCATTGACTAGGGACGCATGCACAGTGAACACTATTCTGTCACTTCCTTCCAGTGTCATCAAGTTTTCAGATGCAATAAAGACATATGGACTTGTCTGAACACAAATGGAGCCCAGTGGCTTTTGCCACTTCATCTGAAATGCAACTGCTGGGGGAAATCCCCCACCAGCAAATAGAAAGAACGTCATTTTTCTTGAGGACAGTGATTTACGTTTCCCATGAAAAGAGAATCTCACTATGTCCATTACTTCTATACTTTGTATTTTCTACCGTTTAATTTCCCTGCAAAATCTAGTATCTTGGGTCGAATTGTGCCCACCAATACCTCAGAATGTGACCTTATTTGGAAACAGGGTTGTTGCATATGTAATTCACTGAAGTAAGATGCAGTCATACTGGAGTAGAATGGGACCATGGGCCGACATGATCGGTATCCTCATACAAAGGGGAAATTTGGACGTAGAGACACACACAGGGAAAACATCATGTGAAGACGAAGACAGAGATCAAGGTGATGCACTAAAAGCCAAGGGAGGCCTACGATGGCCAGCGAGCCAGCAGGAGCTAGGGGAGAGGCCTGAACTCTGTCCCTTTCTGCCCTCAGAAGTGTCCAACCCTGCTGATACTGTGATCTCAGATTTCCAAACCCCGGCAGTGTGAGACAATATGCTGTTTCTTAAGCCATTCACTCTGTAGTGCTTTGTGATGACAGCCCTAAAAAACCAATAAACTCAGCAGCTGGTTTGTTTTGCTTGTTTGGTATAAGTGTCTTCCTCCAAACCAAAAATTTGTAGGCACAATCTTCTTCACCAATTTTTCAGGTAAACTTCAGACAGAAGTCTGCCTTAAAAGTTGAAAGTGAGGGGGGTGCCGGGATAGCTCAGTGGTTGAGTGCTTGCCTCGCACTCGTGAGGTCTGGGGTTCAATTCTAGGTTCTGGCCTGTGCACCCTCCTATGCTGCACTGCAGCACAACTGGTAGCCATGGGGATGGCTCAGCATTGAAGGTTCTCTCCTCCCATACAGGAGGCCCCTGGTTTGGTTCCCACCTCGTGTGGCCCCACATCCACCTGTGTGGAATGAAACCATGTCTCTCTCATACCTTCTCGCAATCAAAATAAAATCTTTAACAAAAATGGAAAATAATTGTCAGAAACAAGGGATCATATTACATTTTCACAGGACAGTGTACCTGTTTTAAGTTTAGCTTGAATCACTGTATAAACCACACATTCTTGAATGGCCTGCCGAGGACAGGGAAAATGGCGGTGTTGAAGAGCAGATCCCTGGGCCTGAGACTGTGAGGCAGGTGTGTGTGTGGACACTGGAGCTTGTTCTCGGAGAGGATACCTGCAAGGAGATTAAGGAAGCAGGACCTAGCAGAGGAGAAAATGAACTCTAGTGTGGTTGCCATAGAAGAATTAGATGATGGTATCAGTTGTAGCCTAAGATCAGGTGTAATGGTGGCCACCATAGTATCACTAATTTATTGTAAATTTTCTCAGAAAAAAAAATAAATTCTGAGGGAGTTGTTGCCAGTTAGAATGTTCCATTCAAGGAATATGCACCCAAGCAGAGCAAGGAATGGATTGTAATGGCCGGTGTGGTTGTCATTGAATCCCTTCTGTAGGACTGAGTCATTCACTCCCTTAGATGTCTGGGGCGATGGCTCCTGACGGTTCATAGCTGTGTCCCTTCCTTAGTGTTGCCCTGAGTGGAAGAGAGTCACCTCACCTCAGCACACACTCTCTCTAGGGGGACAGCCCACAACTGAGGACCCAATGTAACCAAATGGCAATCACAACTCAACGTTGAATGATACGTCACTGTGCCTTTTCATGGGAAAATTCTTTCTGTGTGGTTCAGGACCTCAAGAACCGCAATGCCCACAGTTACATAGACAGAAAGCCTAAATTCTGCTACTGGGTCTATGGAAGTAACCCTAGCCACTCCTAATACTACTTTTGTTTCTTGGCCGCAGGTATTGGTATATAATACCATATAATGGACATCGATTTAGAACATATGAGGGCTGTCTTGGAAAAAATCCTTCCATAAATGTCTCTATTTTTCATATTACACAGCTGCAGACTTTCCAGACACCCTTGTATATTGTATCTTGGAGGCTGGAGCACCTTCCTTGCTGTATCTTCTTCAAACTGGCACCTCAGAAACTCTTTGAAGACGCTGTTCCTTTGCAAATGTCAGTAGCTTCCAGGCAGTGCAGATTGTGTTATGATGAATAGATCCAGGGTCACAGTGTCCTCTCCTTAGCTCCAGGTCCCTTTGTCCAGTGTGATACCACACACGATCCTGTGTTGATGGGTCAGATGCCACTTCAATATGTTGCTCACTAAAGCCCTGGGAGCAGGGAAACCACCCTATATTCACAATGTGTTGATTCTAGTCAGAGTAAATTGCTGCTCCTTTTAAGACAGAATCAACTTGCCATGAAGTGGCTGGTTGATCTCCTTAGGGATGTTGCCACATTGGAGGATCAGTATTAGTCTCTGTCACCAGCAGACTGGATATTCAGCTGCATCACTAGCTACACCAGTAGAACATACATTGTTTTCAAGTACACATGGAATATTTTCCAGGATAGAACACATGTTGGGCCCCAAAATAAGTCTCATTAAACTTAAGAAGACTGAAATTATACTAAGCATCTTCTCTGATCACAATGGTATGAAATGAGAAATCAATTACAAGAAAGAAACTGAGATGCACATAAACCCATGGAGGCTAAATAGCATGCTCCTAAACTATGAATCGGTTAACAAAGAGATCAAGAAGAAATCAAATATATCCCTTAGACAAACGAAAATGGAAACCTGATGACCCAGAAATCTATGGGACATAGCACGGTACTAGCATAAAAACAGACACATGGATTAATGCAACACAACATAGCCCAAAAACAAACCCACACATCTATATAGTAAATTAATGGTGACAAAGAAGGCAAGAATAGACAATGGGTTAAAAGCTGTCTCTTTAATAAAGGGTGTTGGGAAAACTGGACAGATACATGCAAAACAAATAAAATAAAACTAGACCACTTTCTTACATCACATATAAGAATAAACTGAAAAGGAATCAAAGGCTTAAATGTAAGATCTAAAATCATAAAGCTCCTAGAAGAAAACATAGGCAGTAAACTCTCTTACATTGGTCTTTACAACATTTTTTAGATCTGTCTCCTTGAGCAAGAGAAACAATAGAAAAAATAAACAAACAAGCCTACATCAAACTAAAAATTTTTGCAAAGCAACAGAAACCATTAACAAAATGGAAGGACAACCTACTGAATGAGGGAAGATATCTATCAATGACACATCCAATAAGGGGTTAATAACCAAACTTTATATAAGGAGTTCATACAATTTAACAACAACAAAAAAAAAAAGAAAAGAAAAATCTGATCAAAATTGAGGACCTAAATAGGCATTTCTCCAAAGGAGCAAAGAGATGATCAATAGACATATATGAAAAGATGCTCAACTTCACTATTCATCAGAGAAATGCAAATTAGAACCACAGCAAGATATTACATTGCACCTGGGAGGATAGTTACTATCAATAAATCAATAAACAAGTGTTGGTGAGGATGCGAAGAAACGGGAACCCTTGCACACTGTTGGGACTACAAATTAGCATAGCCACTATGCACAACATTACAGTGGCTCCCAGAAAAATTAAAAATAGAACTATCATGTGACCCAGCTATCCCACTTCTGGGTAATTAGCCAAAGTCATCCAAAACATTAATTTGAAAAAATATATGCATCCCTACGTTCACTGCAGCACTATTTACAATAGCCAGGATATGGAAGCCACCTGAGTCTTTCAAGAGATAACGAAGTGTACATATATAGAATGGAATATTATTCAGCCACAAAAAGAACAAAATCTTACCATATGTAACAACACAGATGGATTTATGGGGTATTATGCTAAGTGAAATAAGTTAGAGAGAGAAAAAAAAGACACCATATGGTTTCACCTATATATGAAATCTAAATCTTTTTTTTTATTGTTTTTGACAGCGAGAGAGAGAGAGATACAGAGACAGAGAGAAAACTGAACTGGGGGAACTCCCCAGTTCAGCACATGGGTCCACACGGGCCAGGGCCGGGATTCGATCCTGTGTCCATGGCGCTGCAAAGTGAGTGCTTAACCCACTGAGCCATCCCGGCTTCCCCATGAAATCTAAAAACCAAAATAAATGAACAAACAAAACGAAACAACTCACAGACACAGAGAAAAACTGATGGTTGCCAGATGGGTGGAGGGTTAGGGAGCTCAGTTAAAATGATGAAGGAAATGAGAAGTACAAATTAGCAGTTACAAAATAGTCAAAGAGAAGTAAAGTAGTACATAGGGAACATAGTCAATAATTCTGTAACAACTATGTATGTGCCAGGTGGGTACCAGACTTACGCACGTATGTTGTACACCTGAAACTAATATAATATTGAATATCAACTGTAATTGGAAAATAAAAAGTAAAAAATGCTACGCACTGGGTGGCTTACACAACAATAAATTTTTTATTTTTTTTATTTTCTTATAATTCAGGAGCCTGGAAGTCCAGGATCACGGTGCCAATATGGTTCTCTTCCTGGTTTGCAGATGGTTGCTTTGTTAATGTATCTTGTGACAAGATGAAGAAAAAGAGATCTCATTCTCTCTCACTTTCTATAAGGCCACTAGTACTATTGAATTAGGATCCTATCCTTTTGGCTTCATTTAACCTTACTTATCTCCAAATATAGTCACATTAGTGTTTTCATTTCAACAGATAAGTTTGGGGGGGACGCAAAGTTCACAGCATCTACCTACCACCTGAGATGGGAGCCTGTCCCAAAATTCTATTTTAGGACCTGCTCCCACAGACTTATTGGCACTAACTTGTGGTTTCCCCAGGAAACAGACTCCGAGAAGCTGAGCTTTTCATCCAGGTGATTTATTAGGGAATATTCTTGGGAGTAACACCTGCCGGGGGGTGGAAGAAACAGAAGTGAAACTGTCATGCAGATGCAATCGAGTCATCAGTTGATCCCACAAAGGGCTTGAGAGTTGGATGGTCATCCAGTGAGGTCCCAGACTGAGGCACAGGGCATGAGCCCTGGTACCTTTCAGAACCAATCTTTGGAGGATGTTGTCTACCCCCTTAGAAGAGGGGCTAATTTTGAGTGAGACATCTTTCTTCAGCCAAAGGCAATTTCCAGAGAGGGAACTAGCAGTTCGCCTCTGCAGCCCTTACTCCCAGAAACTGGGGAAATGGGCATGCTAGTTCTGCGGGAGTACTGGATGGAACACCATAGCCTTCACTACCCATGACAAACAAAAGCCGTTGGTCAAAGATTACGTACATGATAAGGTGGGATTTAATTCATTGCAAAAAATTGAGTAGGAAGGAGGAAGTTAATTTTGCTTGATTAAATTACTGAATTTTAAACAGCCTTCTGAAAATATTTTTGCTTCATGTGTTTATATTACATTCTAAGATATATATGGATACCACTAAATAAATGTAAAACACTTACAAAATATTATAAATCATATGAATTTACATGTAACATGATATATGATAAATAGAGCTGTTCTTAAAATTAATTGCTAAGAATAGAAGCTGAAAACATTTGAAACATTTTCTTATTACTCAATCCTTTAAGAAGATATTTTACTGCTTTTGAACCAGTTCCATATTCTTGGTGACTACAACTTTGAAAATTAAAAAGTATATTAGTTGTCTTTAAGTTCCATTATGTATTAATTTATTTATAAATATTATGTGACTTAGCATCCAGTTCTAAATTGTATTATTCAAAATAGTGAAATTTACTAACATGTAAATTATTGACAAAAAGAGAGAATTTTGCCTAAGTAACTTAAAAAATATCATTAATGTTCAAATAATACTTCAGAAATTATTCTCAGAAACTATAAAACATTTCTCCTATTTGGGTGTGACAACTTGAAAGTATTATAATTATTTTTAATATATTTAGAAAAATCTCAGCTTTACGTATGGCTTTATTTTTGTGTATGAATTTTCATACTTGAGAAATATTTATGTAACATTATTTAAGTACCTTTCATTACATAAACACATTTATTCAGAATATACTAATAGCTCAGTGGAACAGATAGAAAAATGAACATTTATGATATAGAAAATAAATATAATTACAAATAAATATCAACCTTTCCTCTTTTTTGGACATTTAGAAATGTCATTCTAAAATATGCACCAGAAGTTTCTGAAAGATTTAATCATATTTAAAACTTTATTTGCAAAGATCTGTACTTGCCAATTGAGAGAAGTACTTCAACTATTCTTTTCTTTGGTTGTGACAAATACAAGATGTTCTTTGAATAGGGCACTATACTTCTGCCCAAGTACAAGGTGTGTGAGAATTATGCACTGTCATAAATATAGCTTAATGCTGACTCATAGAAAATGACTGGGACCTTTACCAATAGCTTTAATTATACATATTAATCATTCCAAATGGATCTTGGAGGGAGAGCACTTTTGTTCTGTCTATGAGAAATCCCTATTATATAATAGTAGTTCAGTGATAACACTTTCAAAAAGAATAATATAACCAATAAATAATAAAAATTGTGCTGGCAATTCAAGCTCCAGTGCCAACATTCATCATAATTATTTAACCAAAACTAATCTGACATTAAATCTCTTGGATATTTTTTTTCAAAAGCTTTTTTCATTTGTTACTTTATAGTCTCACATTATCCAAATTAAGTTAGAAGGACATATTCTGGCTCTAGACTCTTCCTGTTTATATTTAAGACTTTTCTTTTTAACTCACACTCCCACATCTATACATGCAGCCTATACTCCTTTCCTGAGTTCCTAATCTAGATACTTAACTGCTCGCTGAATATAATTTCCTCTCTTCCTTTTCTCTTAAGTTCCCAATCAGATAAATCTTTAACATCCATCTACTCCCTTAGGAAAAGCTTTAAAATCTCTTCTCTCTTCTCTGTGTTCACTGCTTCTTGCTTAGCTTAGTCCCTCAAGGTGTCTTATGTGGATTATTACAATGGTTTCCCAATTATCCTGTCTGCCTAAAGTTTTATTTCCTATTCATCTATTCTGCACATTATTTCTAAAATGCAAACCTAATTAGGATATTCTTTTGGTTAAAAAACTTGAATGTGGCTCTATTGTCTATGAGAAAATGTATAAGGTCCCTGACATGGCAGGGACATGGCTCATCATTACTGGCCTCTGGTTTCTTGTCCAACCCAGCACATCCTACCCTTCCACATGTGGCCCAGTCCTGTGAACGACATATGTCTTCAGATTCACACATTGCTCCAGCCATTGGGCCTGTTTCCTTTGCTAGTAATTCCATCTCTGTCTCAACAAATTGGCAAAGTCCTTCTCATCATTCTATTTCTTAAGCTTTCTTATAAAGTTTGCTAGGGTTTCTACTATAAGTAGGCTCACCATATAATGTTTTTGTTTGAAATAGGACACCCTGGAGAATAAAAGAGAGCAAGAATACTACTACTAAACTCCAATGAATATTGGGGCAAGAGTCATAAACCAGGGCTTTCCTGAGAAAACTGAAATGTATGATCACTCACCTGTAAGTAGAGTTGATTATTCCTTTTTCTTTGTGCTTCCTACCTCATGTCAATCACTATCCTAGTGCTTATTGTATTGAATTTATCATTATGTCTCTCTTACCTACCGGCCATTGAGAATTAAACAATACGCTTTATTTATCTTTGTGTACAATTAACACAGCAAAACTGATCAGGTCATTAATATAAGATACTCATATGTAACAGAAGCTCTATAATGGGATTATACACCTAAAGGATCCAAGTTTACTAAAGCTGGTCTGCCAAAGCCATGCACCTTACTACATTTTAGATTTAGATCCTATTAAACCAGTCTGATGGTACGAAGTTTCATGTGCTCACCTTGGGGTAATTCTTGGAAGAACCATAATGTGGAGACAGTATGAACAGCCAGGATCAGGAAAGTGTAGACATTTTTGACAAACAACATAAAGGACTAGGTAGAACCCAGAAACCACAGATCAAATGGAAGCCAGATGCAGATGAACTAAGAGTTGAGGATTTCCCGGTAGAAAACCAAGGTTCAGTTACATTAGAGGGTCAAAAATCAGGAGTCAAAAGAGTAAAGATGTAGCACTAATGACAAAGAATACCCATACTTGAGCTGAGCTAGCCTTGGCCAGATTTGTTGATAGAACTTGGGGTATGGGTTCAGTGATCACAGAGCATATGACAATTCATTGGCACCATCTACATTAACTGATTTTAAATATATATGCTTCATAGCCACATGCAAGCATGTGTGCAAATTTTAGCATATACATATCTGTGTATTTATCAAATTACACACTACACATAAGCAACAAATAATTTTCATAATATTCATTCAATTGTCTAGAATTTGGGTTTTCTTAAATATGCAATTTAAAAATTAGCTTATTTCTAGAAATGAGAAAAGACAAAGGCATTGAATGTGTTTTGGTTTTTTTTCCAATGAAATAAGTTTTTTTTTTATGATTTCTTTTTTTTTTTTTCAATTATATTTTATTGTTAAATTTAATGGGGTGACATTGGTTGGTAACAATTACATAGTTTCCTGATGCACAAGTCCACATCACATCACCCATGCATCGCATTATGTGCCCAGCTCCCAGAATCAGGTCCCCCTCCTATGGGGCAGAATACTATTTTGATGACTCAAAATTTTATTGCTTAACTTGAATATCCCCTCCTCAGAGAGACCTTCTCAAAGTTTCACTTAAATTATTCTAGCTGGGCACAAAATAAGACCAAAATAAAAATGTCCTAGTCTTTAACACTTGCATTTTATTGGTAATTAGACACACTTTAACTCTAGTTCCTCTTCAATCTGCAGAGTCAGGAAGTCTGAAAAGAACTAAGGCCTTCATGCATTTGACAATACTGACTTTCTTCAATAAATTGTTTCCATTGTATCATTTTCATTTAAAGATTTCTTTTTTCCTTGGTGATGTACTCTCCAAGAAACATTGATAATGTTTCCCTTGGTGTTTTGCCTCTTTGAAGTTTGGTCTGGCCATTTTTTTCTCCACCACTGTTGTTTTCTTTGTTATCAGTGAAGCCACCATCTGTTTGAAAAGGAGGGTCCTTTAATGGAACTTGAAATCTAACAGTATTGCCTTAGGCAAAAGTCTGAACTTAAAATTTGGCGCACAACCATCTCTTCTTTCAGCACCAATTCAACCACCTCCCCTGGGTACCCAGCATTCTCTTGGGCTCTCGGTTTATAGACCCCTGGTATTGCGGCCTTTCCAGACAGCCTCTATCTGCTTCTGTCAAAATCTCTCCTCTATCAGAGTCCCTCCAGCTTTGGCAATTGTATTCTGTGAATCAACATAATGATCATATCCATGCTAAAGTGTTATGCCCTTACCCCCAAATTGACAAAACTTTCCAACCACGGAAAAGAGATGAATCACCATGGTACCATTTTTGGCCAGAAAATAACACATTGGTAACTCAACAGTTCTTAAATTGTTAAATCTTTGGTGAGGCCCCCTCCTCACAAAAGATATTACATTAGTTACTGCCAATCCTGCTTATGTATGACTTGGGCCAGCATACATAATGTCAATATTTGGTTTTAATTTTTGCTGAGTTGTTGCTTTGTGAAACTATTCCAAAACAATCCTGCCAGCTCTTTGTTAATAAAATACATTTAAATAGGCACGACGTGGCAAAAAAACCTGACTTTGGAGAGGCAATACGGGAACATGTGACAGTTGAAAAGAGGTAACCACCACAGATAAGTGTTTGGAGTTATAGAGAACAGCTTTCTCTGCCTAGAAGATGTATTGCTTTCAGCCTAGCTCAGGTTGGTCTATGAAAACCCTTCCCTGGCAGCTGCAGCAGGCATTTTCTAAATGACATTTTACAGGAAGCATTTCTGTAGAGTGTATTTTGCAGTGCACATTAGCAAAATATACTTCTGTACTTCCTCAAATTTGTGAATTAGCAAACTGTACTAATAACAGCCAAAGCAATAGAACTAAGTTAATGAGGAACTCTACATGAAGCAAAAAAGGCTCTGTACTTTTAGAAATTGCAACCACAACTACTACTAACTTTCTTTAATACAAAGAAATAAATCAACATGAATGAAGATAGAGCAAAGTAGAAAATGAATCAGATTAACCAACACCACTGGGGGATGACAGGATAGGTCAGCGGTTGAACATTTGCCTTGAAGCCCCGAGGTCTAGGGTTCAATTCCCAGCCCTAACCCATGCAAATACATGTGCTGAACTGTGGCACAACTGGTAACCGCTGAAATGAGATTCTTACCTCCCAAGCAGGGTTCTGGTTTGGTTCCTGCGCTGTGCGGCCCAATATCCACCTGTGTGGAATGAAACCATGTCACAACTAATGATGTACAACTATGGAGACTGCTCTGGGCCCTCTTCCTTCTCTCTCTCTCTCTCTCTCTCTGTCTCTCTCTCACCTCCTCTCAAACAATAAATCTTTAAACAAACAAATAAACAAACAAATCATGCAGGACTAGCTGGACAAAAGGAAGGTAGTATTATAATAGGTTATCATTTTCTATAGATGAGGAAGGGGTGGTTACAAGTGCACCCACAGTCCATATTTATATGTATGGATCGCATTTATGCTTGTGTTAACTCATAGCATATGTTTACAAATTTAATTCCATATATGAGGGGGTAGCCTCAAGAAACAAAATTTATAAAAATTTGTGTACTCTTACATATTTAAATGTAAGTCACCTCAAAGTCCTCTTTGTTGAATGAAATATACCTATGAAGATGCTTTTCTATTGTTCAAATCACTTTTTGAACTTGTCAATTTTGATGCCTTTTAGTGCTTCTGCCATTTTTTTGTTTCACCATTGAAATTAAGATTTCAACAATTTCTAGTACAACAGCTTTGCTTAATGCATTTTAGTGGCTTCCAGTGTCACTGAGAATAAGTTCAAACTTATTCAACAGCCTACAGCATCTGGCTTTTCCATCCTCCCTAACTTGAAGTCAGTCACTCCTCGCCTTTGCTTTTGATCATGACACTCCAACCATCCTGATTCTTCTTGAGTACCCCTAACACCCAAAGCTCGTTCTTGCTTTAGAATCCTGCCACATGCTAGCCACTGTGGCAGCTGAGAATTCTCTTCTGTCTGCTTATGTAATGGCTGACTCCTAAGCCTTGTCTCAATTTAAATAGCATCTCCTCAGGGAGGCCTTCTCCACTCTCCATATTTAAACTGATTTAATCTTCATTCTCTTACCATGGCTATTACCTACCAGAAGTCAATTTATTTCCTTTAAACACATCACAAAGTGTACTTCTTCTCTTTATCTTCTCTAGTATATTTCCTGTCCCTCTCATTATACTGAAATCTGCCCCCCAAAATATACACACACATAAGAACATAAACTAAAACTTTCCTCCCAAACTCTGCAAGCACTTTTCATTTGGCTTCCTGTCCTATTTGTTGGATTAAAAGACATTACTTATTCTTCCTTCTCATCTCATGATTTTGTGCCCCATTTCTTTATAAAAATATAGTCTACTTGCTTTTCATCCCCTAAAATGTTCAATAGGGAGAGAAGAAAAGCATACCAGAATACTAAAAACAATAAATTTAAAACTTTGGATTTTTTTTGAAGTTAAGAAATCACTTATTTGAGATTCCAATTTCTGTGCAATTTAATTGAAATACAGCGATGGAAACCAAAAACTTGTGTCAAAGAGATGGCATACATGTGCAGAGACAAATAGCTTAGTCTGAAATGGAGTAATAGATAATAGCATTCACGGTTGAGCAGACTATACTTCAAATTACATACAGACTTCCTGCATGAGCTAGTTTCTCATTCAATCAGAACTTTCCTATGCATTATCATTTTTGGAGTCTAAACCCTTTATGCTTAATCTTATCCAAACGGTAAAGTTTTTAGAAGTTGAATATAATGTCGTTAGTTGCTTTTCAGCTATGCATGGATAATGAAAAAAATCGGCATTTCTAGTTTCACAACAATTAAAGATAACTTTCTGTGTATGGATAACTCAAACCCAGCCAAATTATAAAGCTGAAACTTTCCATGTGTCTAATCCTCAAGTAAAGTAGATCCCTGAGGTAATTTTAACACTTTTCCATAAAGATAAAAAAGTTATGAATGTACCATAGCCAAAAGGCCACAGACCTCATGAGCCTATCTAAAGGGTATCCCAAAACTCACGCAAGAAGTAATTTTGATAAAAAACACAGGTTTATCATTAAAAATTGTAAATTTTCATTGCTCAACAATGAAAAAACGTTGTTCTTTCATGTAGTGCTCCATTTTTAATAACCCTGAACTGTCAGCTGTCACACTGTCTTTTTTTCCCCATTGGCAACACTTTACCACACAAATGACGCAAAATTCATATCTTGCGTGAATTTTGGGACACCCTTTATATGAACAAGTGTTTTCACATTAACAAGCCTGATCTTTTTCTATTATACAACTACTGAAGTACAAAATCTTTCAAATTTATTACAAAGTATAGGAAAAAAGAACCCATCATCTAAATGTAACAAGTGTTAAAATTGTACCACATTTGAAATGACAGGTGAGCTCAACAGTTGAGCACTTGCATCACAATCGTGAGGTCCAGGGTTCAATTTCTGGCCCATGCAAACCCATGTGCTGAACTGCAGCGCAACTAGTGACCAATGGGATGGCTCCATAATGAAGGTTTTGGGTTTGGTTCTCACCCTGTGGAGCCCCACATCCACCTGTGTGGAATGAAACCATGTCACTATTAATGATGTACAACTATGGAGATGGCTCTGGGAGCTCTCTCTCTCTCTCTCTCTCTCTCTCTCTCTCTCTCTCTCTCTCTCTCCTCACCTTCTCTCGAAACAATAAAATAAATATTTAAAAAATACTTGTACCAGATTTGCTTAAACGTTGCCAAGGAAAATTGTAATGGACAGGGTAGAAGCACAGTGTTCCCCCTGCCAGGTTCCCCGTGCTCAGAAGTTATCTTCACCAAGGTAACTGGCATCCTGAAGCAATTTGTATTCCTCTCCATCCACACTTAAAAAAATGGTTTAGCATATATATACGTATATGCATCCATAAAAATATATTCCAGTGTTTCATGTATTTTAAACATATATGTAAGTGGCGGCATATTGTACTTATCCTTTCGCAATCTGCTTTTTTCACTCAACATTTTGTTTTGGAGAATTATCCATGTTGATGCACATAGAAAGTTAAACATTATTTCAGGCAGTGAAAACATCCCAGCTCACTGAGGAAATCTTGCAAAGTCCACACAGCGTTTTGTGGCAGCTCCAGAAAGCGCTCCCCGGTTGGGTACCTCGGCCACCCTTCTCTCAGCTGCTGACTCGATTCTTCCCACATCCAGGCTGGTAAAAGTGGGACTTGTAAATCCAGTTTTCTTCAGGGCTATTGGGGCAGCCATTCTGCCCTCACACTTTGCTCATAAAGCACAGACTTTCACCAGTCTTCAGCTACCCCATGAACCAATAGTTTGGCCGTAAAATGAGAAAGGGCTTCCACATTTTGGTTTAACTATTAACAGGCCTATACTCGGTTGTTTCTTTTGGATGTTTCACAGTTTGCAGCTTCCCATTCTCATCCTTGCTGAAGAAAATGATTCAGACATCTTATTTGTATTCTCATCTTTGACTCTCATGTAAATGTTGGAGGAAAGTAGATGCTTGGGAAAGTAAGATGGGGAGAGGAAGAGTGTCACTCATCAGAAGAAACCAAACTGCATCTCTAGCTCAGCTAAGACCCCATATACATCAGAACATACTCGAGGCCAAGAAGTCCACTGAGTCTGACATACGTAAGCAAAGGGAGGCGTTACAAACTTGTAGGCCATGTTGGCCTCATCTTTGATAACACAACTTTCCTTTCATGGAAGAGGTACATCAGATGAAGATGGCAAGCAGAAACATTGAGAGCCAATATCTCTACATTGTTACTGAAAAAGTACTGAAAATGGCACATTAAACCTACTCAAGCCCCACACTATGCCTTTCACAGACTGTCTTATTCCTTGGTTAAATATGTATTTATTGACATGCAAAAGCACTATTTCAGAGTTCATACTCAAAGGTGTGTTATATTCATTAGCCACATTTTTATATATATTCTCTACTCATTAATACCATCAACATTTATAGAATGCTTACTATATGGAAAGCTCTCAGTTATGCACTCATAATAGCATTGATCTTGGTCTATCCTGGATTCAATCATCTGCTAATACATTACTCCTCTAGAAGTTTGGGTTTTCTGAAAGCAAGGGTTGTATCTTACTCATCTGTATATGAACCTTTGATTTAAACTGCAGTTCTATTGTTCACTGTGTTGGCTTTGGAGAATTACTCAATGTCTTAGAAACCTTAGTTATGTGGAATTAACACAGCAATGTTTACTGTAAAAATTCAGAGGAAAGAATTAATTAATGTAGAGGGAAAAAGCCAGCACCTAATGAATAGCAGTTTCTTTTTAAGGTCCAGAGCAAATATTAATGCTTTCAAGGAGAGTAGAGGGATAATCAATATTTTTGGAATGGAATTAGACAATAAAATGCAAGAAACCTGGTGATAAACACATGGAAATACATACAAAACTTAGAAAGTGCTTTTAAAGCTTCATGTCAGCTCTCAGTCCATTTCCTCACTATTACTAGTCCACTATTCCTCACTGTGCCTGCTTATTTATGACAGAGGATGCACTGAGACCTTCAACATTCGCATTTGCTAATCTGTACATGGTAAGTAGTTAACACAGAATTGACTTGGTATCTGCATGGGGGAGCACAAAGCAGCATGGGGCTGCGGCTGCCTTTAATTTGGAATCCTAAGTGAGCCCCAGCAGGACACCTGAGCTCACATCACCTGACCTTGTCAATCATTTGGCCTTTCCTTCCAATTGTATTTCAGATGAGACCCCCCACCCAAGGAATGACATGAAATCCTGCCATACTCAGAGGCTGGGAAAGTTCAGCCTAATCTGAAACCCAAATTGGCTTGATAGCTTCTTGTTCTAAAAATAATTGTTAGGGCTTTCATAGTTTGTCTCCAAAGATGCATTTTACAGTGGGATGGCTATACATATACAATTAGGTTACCACAGAAGGGTCTTATTTTTACCTGAGTAGATTTCTTTTATCTTGCAATCAGGAATGTCCAGACAAGAAAAAGCCCTAAAGCAACAGAGAAAATGAAGCATTGACACTGTGCAGAATTGGCATGATTCTAGTTGAGCTCAGGCTGTGACAATCATCTGTCCAGTCCAGTTGTTCATGACTTTCTAAGACTCTTCTGAATGGCATGACTTTTCACAACACACATCAATGAATAACAAAATAATGCACCAATAGGGAACACGGTCAGGTAGGCAAGTGACATTGTGTACAGAATAGCCCGTTTTGTTTAGTCACCTCCTGTCACAGGGTCACTAAAGGCCACACTGCTTTTTCTCCATCAGTTTTCCTATACCTCATGCTTTCTTCCTTTTTTTTTTATTATGCTTGTTTATTCTCCTACATACCACCTTATTTTACTTAAAAGCAAAAAGCCACCATTTATTAAATCCTCCTAATATGCCAGGTACTTTGTATGTGCTTTTGGTATGTCATCGTGTTTTCCTGACACATCATCTCTTTGAATTAGGCTTCATCATTGTCATTTTACAGATTCAATAGCTACGATACAGGGAAATGAGTTGGCCAGCTCTTCAGCAAGTTAGTGGTATAAAGATTTCACCTCACGAGCCTGACTACAGAAACTATGTTCTCAGTGAACATTCTCTACAGCTCCCACTCCTGGTCTTTTGTCTTTGAGCTTTCTGAAGTTAAAAATGGCATTCCTCACCACTCTGGGAATACGACTGTCCACAATTTAATCTGCCTTAGGAATTTTGTAATGTGATGTTGATAGAGGAAAGTCTGCCTGATCCAAGTTTCCTCAAACAATATGTTATTTCATTTGCATAACATGAATATTTAAAGGCACTGAATCCAGAACAGACAGAATATTAAGTCTTTAGATCTTTACCATACAAGGGGATACACTTAACTCAGAAATTGCTCTTTAAGCCCACCTTCCACTGAGCTAACTGATAAAGCATACATAGGAGTGTTCAGCCCTCCAAGTGCCCAACATGTGCCAGAAGTTCAGTCTTGAGTAATAATATTCAGCAATAATTTCCTGGCAGCTACATGATTTTATCCCTAGACTAAGCCAGGCCACTAGAGAAGTGAATAATGCTGCATCCTTTTAGAATTATTTTTCCTCAATTTAATTCTATGAACTCATCTGATTAGCAAACGCTATCAACCAGCCCACCAAGGGTGGCAGCAGGATACAACTCCAGGGGCCACCTTCACATAGACAATGATGCGAACAGTGTCACCTAGAGTTGTAGAAGAGGTGGCCCTGTTATTGAACAGATCCATGAATTTACTAGAAAGATGTTATCAACCTGCTGCTTACTCCTTTACTCTGCATGTATGCTAAAAAAATTTAAAAAAACAGAAACAGAAAAAACCTTCAGACTTCAATGCCTGGAACACTGTGCTTTTGTTGATTAATTTAATTGTAATACTTTCCATTCACAATGAAAGATTTCTTTGATATTTTTTATAGCTTTCCATCATTTCAGACAATGATCTATGCCCACCTTTAATAATTTCAAGACATTTTGACATGCTTTTTTTATACTATCTTTTCCTTTGATTATTCCTTTATTCTAATAACTTCATTTTCACCTTTAAAAAATAGTTACAGAGTTGCACACATTTTAACCTGCTCAAATCCTTTAAGAATAAGATAAAACAGAACAAAATAATTCATAAATATGTTATTCAATATTTTTTTCTAATTTAAAAGTAGTATATGCTGAGAGTAGATCTTAAAATGTTCTCATCACAAGAAAAAGAATTTGTAACTATGTGTGGTGATGAGTATTAGCTAGACTTATTATGGTGATTTTACAATATACACAAATACCAAATCATTAGGTTGAACACCTAAAACTAATGTTACCGGTATATGTGTTAATTATATCTCAATAAAAATGTTTATAAAATAAAGTATTAGATATTATTTTATTGTATTGCAGAAGCAATATATGATCATAATGGAGGTATTAGATAATGCATATTATCTAAAAAACATCAACAGAGAAAACAGACCATCAAAGATTATCAAAAAGAAACAAGCAGAACCCACCCATAGTCCCAAACCCAGTTTTATTGCCTGTGTCTTTCAGTGTACCAAATTGTGAACAACAGTTTCCATGTTGTTTGGGTGTGTACGCGATATATCTGTTGATTATTTTTTGATGTTGGTATTATATTCTCTTGCATGTATGTAGAAAATGTAATCGATGGGCCATGAATTAGGGACCTTTAAAACACTGAATAACTTTCACTGTTATACAATGTTATATTGCACATCCTTGTAGGTAAATGTTGTAGAACATCCTCAATTGTTTCCTTACAATAAATAAACTAGATTAATTTGTAAATTATTAAAAGAATTGTAGTTCTGATGGTAATGAAGTTCAACTCAACCAAGGGAACTAATGTATATCTCTTTTCTACATCTTACACAACTATGAATCCACATGCCAAACCTGTCAATGGGTTCTAGCTGTGTCCTCTGAAAAAGGCTATCTAGCTCTTCAGTTCTGTTGATTTTGGAGAGGCTGATAAAGGGAGTAACCTGTCCATGATTCTGATGAGTTCTCATACAGAGGCTACTTCTTTTAAAAACAAAAAAATCAGTTAATAAGGATAACTTTTCATTGACTGCTTCCTAGAGTTTTGCTTCCTCTACGACTACCTGGGGTTTGGAGCCCACCAGATTCTCTGATGAGCTGACCTGAGTGCTATGTTTCCAAAGCACCCACCCAAGCCTGCTACCCCTTCCTCATCTAAAGAACCAAAATCAGTATCAGAAGTTCAAGGTACACCTCTGATTTTGCAGAGGCTATTGGTTTTGTTAAATCACAACAAAAAGTATGTGGCTGGTCTTTTGCGCCATATTTTGTTCATGTATAAGATGCCCCCATGTATAAGGTAACTCCTACAATTCTAATGCAACACTAAGAAATCAATATACTCCTGTATACAAGAAGGACCCCTGACTTTTGGTCTAACCATTTGAGACAACAGTATCATCTTATACACAGAAAAATACGGTAAGTAAGCCCTGGGGGCATGTCTGAGAGAGCTTGCTGGACTGTCGTGGTAAGTAATGATATTGTTGGTGCTTTGCTGGTTCCTTGAGTGTAATCTCTTTCTCATGGGTAACACGAAACCTCAAGTTTACATCTGTCTATGGTAATTCAGGCAGAGATCCACTGCAGTTTTCTACTAGAAAAAATATTGGCCTGGCCCCTCGGCTGCCTCTCAGCATTCTTCCTCACCCCTCCCCTGCTCAAGCATGGTGCTAGCAGCACCCTCCCCACCAGGAAAGGGGCTCTCCCTCTGCAAGTCTGTCCTGTATATTGTCTCCATATGCCACTGGGGAACCTCTTCTTGAAAAGTGATAAAGTTGCACTTCTGTTTCTAATGGCACACGTCCAGCCCGGAGCGAGACTGGCAGCTTGGTGAGAGCGCTTCTCGACCGCATCGCCAAGTACAGTAGTGCAGCTGGAAAGCGTTTGCTCACTATGGTGCCCCGAGACTGCGGTTAGTCTCAAATTCCTGTGAATGTGACTAAAAAATGTTTGTGTTTTAGCCACAATCACTAACAAATTATGCTCAGCTATTCAACGCACAGACCAAAAGAGAGCCTGACCCCATTATCAAAACTCAAACCCAGATGGTGAGGAGTCCCGGTCTAATGAGGGCCTCTCAGTCATTTCAAACAAATTTCTTGTCAATCATGCCACCTCGCATATGGGGTCTCCTTTCAAAGGCCGCCGAGTCTGGAGGATTCAGAGGCCTTCCAGAGCAAAGCAGTGCCTTCCTCCTGAAATTAGTGACTCATTTTTAAAGAGTCTTCAGAACATTTCCTCCTTCTCTCCTCCTCTCCTCCTCTTCTTTCCTCTCCTCACCAAGAAAAAAAAATTATTCTAATCTGTCCTTCTATGCCAGATGACTGTATCAGCTTCAAATCTCAAAATGCAGCAGCCAGAAAGTCTGAACTACACTCTTGGCTCACGACTCAGAGGGGAAAGGAAAAAATAAATAAATTAATTTCAGGGGAGAAGAATATCCAAAAGCTTTATCCAAAGGTTTGGGCTTCTGAGTTTAAAATATATTTACCAGAAGCTATAATTCCAGGACCCATTTCTCACTTTGGTTACCATGAAGAGTCAGAAAGAGAACACCAGCATGGTCTGAAAATCGACAAGGGGTCAGAGAGCAGCTGTTGTGTTTCTGTCCATCTAGCTGAGATGCAAAACTCTGCCCTCCTTCCAAAAGGTTCGTCTATGCAGACACGACTTGACTCTGGTTTGCTACTACTAGTTTGGTTACTTCTTTACTTTCAGTAAATCAAAGCATGCCATGTCCCCCTTTAACTTGCCTCCACTATCCATGGGCCTCGCATGCTGCTTTGACTATGAAGTGTCACCCCTGATATTCACTCTGGCATCCCTTGAAGGCTTGTCATGCTTGGCTGTGGATTTCCTCCCCGAGAGAGGCAGCCACAGCTGTGTGTCCTGTGACAGGCCCGAACGGCTTGCTGTGCACGGCGCAGAAGAAACCCGGCATAAATCGCAGTCCTAATGGCCCATATGGGAAATCTGCAAGAAGGGAGAAAAATGGAAGAACCGGTGAAGTTGTGAGCAGAAGGCCGAGACCAGAATGCAGAGGGAGAACCAGCCACCTGATCAGAAAGTTCGGAAAACTGTCGTTTCTGTGACTGCTGCTAGTGATTCAAAGAGTGTTTTAGAGAAAAATAACAGTCCAATGGTGTGAGGACTGAACTCCATTTTCTGTGTGAGATGGAGTATAAAGAGAAAGATAAACAGAACCTTTCACCGATGGGCATATTTTAGAGTTCAAGTGTGACATGATGGGTCCAAAATAGATTCCACATGATTGGAGTAGGTCCAGAATCCCAGTCCCTGAATAGCAATCAGTGTTGGAAGCTAAGAGCCAGCATCCACTATCATCACATAAAACATGGAAGAAACAGCAAATCCTACACAGCTGTTAGCAAATGAGGACAACACATACGCAGAGTTTTATGCTCTGGGCACATTTTCTTAAATTACCCAGCTTAGTTTAAATTGGGGGTCTCTTTGACTTTTTACATGTCTTTAATAAATACCCAGAACCTTACGACTTTTTTTTTTCCCCGTGAATTTTTCTTTCAAAGAGGGAGAGTTATGTTCTTTGCAACAGTCCATGTAGGCAGAACTAATGACCTGAGAGATTTCTGCCAGTTTATTTTCATAGAAAGCTCCTCATAATTTGAAACCACATAGGGTTACTAGCATCTCTGAAGACACATACAAGCCCCAAAGTGCAGGATCTTATGACTTCATTCACGAGGGACATGGAGACTTGATGGGACCTTCTCGTTCTTCTACTGAGGCACAAGTTGACCCTCTCTGACAATCTGCAGGAACCAGGGGGAGAGGAGAGACACAAGAGGAGGAAAGGAAACAGCTAGGAGGAAAAGACCACAGGAGGCCTCAGGAAAAACAATAGGGGCTCCCGGAGAGATGGAGTCCACAGGACCCCGGCATTTTCTCTCATTTATAGATAACTCTATCCTTTAAATCAGTCACCAGAAAGGCTTCAGGATCAGGTCCTCCCCCTTGGACTGATGCTTAGCACATTTAAGAAAGCTTTAAATCTAATTTGAGAAGGTCAGCTGAGGGTCATTCTCCAGCTCAAAATCTAATCTAAATGTGTCTCTGTGAGACATCAGCAATCCATGAATGCTCCCCTTGCCATTTTGGGAAACCATACATCACAAAAGTAAGTACAGTAATAATAAACGGAGAACTGAGCACTAACGTGGGAACGGCTGGCACAACACGAGTTCCAACTGCACTGAAACTGGCCGGCAGGTCGGCATCACGGCATCACGCCTCAAACGGAAGTGACAGAACTCAGACAAGTGGATTTTTCTCTCTGTGCAGAAAGTCCCTTCCTTATTTGAATGACCTCCTGCATATTTGAAGTTCTGTGACTTTTCTTTGGTACATCATGGACTGCTTGTGTTTCCAGATATTTCTCTTTGGTTATGTTAATAGGAACAATCCTCCAGTAACTGAGAAACAGATCAAACCACAGATCAGCCATTCAGCATTCCTCCGGGTTATCTTCCAATAGGTAACAATGTATGGGAAAAAATGACATACCATGACATATCGTGACATTCTCCTCATGTCATGGTATGACTAATGCAAATCTTAGCAACACAAAGAAACAGTACTTCTAGAAAAATTTCTGGTCACTTTGGAACTTTGTTTTGTGTATGTGTGTGTTTTTGGTTTCCTCTCTTCTTTGGAACATACACAAGCACGCTAATATATTTGTTTAAATGCAGGCCTGTGGTGGACTGCTAGAATTTAATTACTAAGGTTACAAACAAAGAAAGCTTTAGTGTATTGCAGAGCATTGATTCATGGTTTTCATGAAATACCACAAAATTACATAATTATAAGCTCATAGCTACCTTTAAGGATCATCTGTCCTGGTCCCATGCCATCAGAGAATAGTTATTATTATTAATAACTGATAAAGTACCTGAACTTTAAAAAGGCAAACTGTCTTGCCCAATTTCATCCAGCTAATTAAAAGTATTCTAGGAATTGGAACTCTTGTCTTCTGTTCCTAGTACAATTCTTTGTGGAGAATAAAAATCCAACCAGCTTTAAATTCATAGAGATAAAAATAGACCAGTGGTTTCCAGGGACTGGGGACATGTGGAATGGAAAGTGAATGCTTAATGGGAACATTATTTATTTTTGTGGTGATAAAAAAAAATGTTCTGGGATTATTTAGTGGTAGTGGTGATAGTGGTACAATATTGTGGATATACTACGTGTCACTAATTGTGCTCTTTTAAATGATAAATTTTTTTTTTTAAGATTTATTTTTATTGTTTTTGACAGAGAAAGAGATACAGAGACAGAGAAAGAGAGAAGGAGGAGGGCCTAGAACAGTCTCCATAGTTGCACATCATTCATTTTTTCACATAGTTTCATTCCACAGGTGGGAGTGAGGCTGCACAGGGCAGGAACTGGGCCGGGGTCTTCACCCGGTGAGAAGTGAACTGAAGGCACTCCCCAGTTCAGCATATGGGTCCGCACGGGCCGGGGCTGGGGCTGGGATTTGATCCTCGGTCCCTGAGGCTGCAAAGTGAGCACTTAACCTACTGAGCCATCCCGGCTTCCCCTTAAATGATGAATTTTATGTTATACAGATTTTACCTCAAAACATCAAGAATAATGTATTGCCTTTGACTACAAGAAATCAAGAATAAGGTATTTCAATTAACTGTTCACATTGCTGTCTTCTCTACTTCCTGTAAAGGCTTTGAGGTCATGGAATGTGTTTCACATCTATTTCATCCTTGAACACCCAGTATTGTGCCTAAATTTTCTATTGAAACCTCCCCCCAGACAATTTCAACCAGCCTTTGAATCATCTTCAATAGCAAAAATGTTTTCAGTGAATGAGTTTATAACATTACCTCGATTTTTTTTTTCTAACTTGCCTTACTGCAGTATTGAGTCAGATAAGATTATTTAAGATTTGAATGAAGCTAGCTAACCTCCTACAGCAAACTTGTCCAACCCGTGGCCCATGGGCTGCATGAGGCCCAACACAAATTCATAAACTGTCCTAAGACATTATGAGATTTTTCTTTTGTGACTTCTTTTTTTAGCTCAACAGCTATTGTTAGTGTTAGTGTATTTTATGTGTGACCCAAGACAATTCTTCTTCCAATGTGGCCCAGGGAAGCCAAAAGTTTGGATACCCCTCTCCTA
Organism: Craseonycteris thonglongyai; assembly: GCA_004027555.1. NCBI lineage: Eukaryota > Metazoa > Chordata > Mammalia > Chiroptera > Craseonycteridae > Craseonycteris > Craseonycteris thonglongyai. Next base: position 30,780 of record PVKE010001515.1, on the reverse strand, counting down.
CAGGGTAAAAAACATATTTTTGTCAATGTTGCACCCCAGTGGAAACTAGTATAGTGCTGTGTCCTAATAGGACCTCGTTAAATATCTGTTGAGGTGGTTAGGGATGAATATGGGAATCTCTAGGAACTGGAAAGAGATGTTCCCACACAAGAATAGAATGGTCAGCCTGTTTATAAGTCTAATAACCCATCACCTTTGAAAATCCTAGTCTTGTTAATTCATTAAGACTATGCTCAAGCATGGCCCCCAGCCAGAGCACTAACCCCAGGGCAGCTCGATAATTATCCCTCAGACAGAATAATGGGGTGACCAAAGTCAGTGCTGTATATTCATTCCCTTTCAGACAGGAAGACAAGAAATGAATCTGTTGTTTTACTATAGACCTGCTTCTCTCTATCTGCCTTAATCTTCTCAGGAAATCCCTGTGCCTAAATGGAAAGCTATTAATTGAAAAGAAAACATTTACTAATTTCAATGAAAAAAGATACGGTAAATTCGATCCACAATGTATATGAAAAGCAAAATGTTTTCGATTCATCTAAACATGGCACACAATTTAAATTTTCATTAGGATACACTTTGACTAGAAAATGTCAGGATTGAGTAATTGGTTTTCCCTTTCCTATAAACATAATGTTACAGTACATTTATTTAGATTGGGAAAGAGGTCATTACAACAACAACAAAAACTGAGTTCTTTTGAAAGTTCTTATAACTTTTGAAAAGCCAATGTGGTAAAAAGTCATTAAGAGTCATTTTGTGAGGTAACTCTGCATTATGAATAAGCAACAATTAAACCCACATTGCTCTCAGATGATGCCATAAAATTAAACAATACATTTTCAACTTTTTAATTCATTTTCTTACTTGGACTGTCTCTGCTTTGTAAAACCCAACCCTGAATTGGGAAGAGTTGTGAGATGCCCAAGTCATAGAATCTTATACAAAAATTGTCTCAAATGTCCACTGAAACCTGTGTGTACGTGTGTGGTAGGGGGAGGAGTTATATGAAACTAGTGCATTTTTCTGCGATCTACTATGTTGAAAAATTGCAACCCAAGGTTTCTAGTTCTTAAAGATTTTCTTTACGCTCATTGCTCAGAACTGATTGCTATGTTGTCTTCACCCCTGAAGCCCTGGAGTAACAACGCTATGTCAACAGGGCACCGGAAATGTTGGCCACCGAACTAACGGGGGGGGGGGGGTTGGCGGGCCAGTCCTTTCACAAGAAGATGGGAACTACATTGTTCTACATAGTCTTGATTGTTTCTCCAGAATGTTAATGTGACTAAACGCAAAGGAAAACAAGTGTAGACAGTACAACTGTTTTAAGAATTCCACTGTTTCTCTTAGGGATGATGCTTATAGTTTTTTTCTGATTGAAAGAGAACCATGAGAAAAAAAGAACATACAATGCACCTTCCTCCTCAATGCCTATTAAAATGCAGTGTCCTATGGGGCAGAGGTTGTGAGCAAAGAAATAAGTACTACATTGCATCTTAGCTCAGTGTCCCCAAAAGGTAAAACCAAGTAAAGCACTTTGGTGCAGGTAACTTGTTTGAGTGGGAATCACCACCACTCCTTGGAGTAACCGAATGCACTTCAGTGGCCATGCGGCTGGGCATTTCATTCTCTGCCTCCAATTCTCCCTGGATGAGGAAACATTCACCTCACCGCACTTGCAGGCTGTGCCACTCTTGGGCAGACTGAGCTCTGGTAGTTTGGGAGCTTTGTTCTTGTCATATCATCCAGATCACTGCTAACCAAACAGCCCCCATCCATGACACTAGCCCTAGAGCAATCTGTCATGGATCACTCAGCCAGAGAAACGCTGGCAGAACACCTGCAGAGGAGTGAAGAGGATTAGCAGTGACTGAGGTGAAATACTATCAATGTGTGACCACACTTCTACTGCGGCGGCACCCAAAATCCAAGTTGGGCTGAGGTAATTTAGCACAAGACAAAAATAACATGGTGTACATGTATGTACATGTGTGTGTGTGTTTGCTATGTAGCACAGGATCTTTCTCATTTAGTTAACACACATTGAGCACCAAATTTCTACTAGGAACAACAGTATTTGGAACACTAAAACAAGTACCGGTCTCCACCCAGTCTCAGCTTCTCTTTTTTTTTTTAATTGCTATCTATCTATCTGTCTATCTATCTGTCTATCTATCTATCTATCTATCTATCTATCTATCTATCATCAAAGGTGGGGTGGAGGGCAGAGCAGTCTCCAAAGTTGCACATCATTAGTTATGATATAGTTTCACTCTGCACAGGTGGATGTGGGGCCATGTGGAGCAGGAACCAAACTGGGGACCTCCCACATGGGAAGTGAGAACCTTCACCACCGAGCTATCCTGGTGCTTACCAGTTTTCACCTCAGTTTAGCATGTGGAGCTGCACGGGCCAGGGCCAGAAACTAATCCCTGGATCTCATGAACGTGAGGCAAGTACTTAACCTCTGAGCTATCCCAGCAGCCCCAGTCTCAGCTTGTTTGACACTCACATTCTAGCCATGTCTGGCCCTCACGCTGGTGTATCAGAGCAGTCACAGAATTCTCTTTGTCTGATCTTTGTTGCCTGGAAAGGATTGCCAGGGCTCCACGATGGAGTGGGACTGGCTAGTGCGTCTTCTTGTTTGAGAGGCAAAGGCATCGTAAACAGCAGTTTCTCTGCCATGGCTTCTACTCAACATGCTTCTTATCTACGCAGGTGTGATGCTAATAAATAGAATTATGAAAATAAGTGAGGTGCCTATCCCACACCAGGAGAAACAAGAACATTTAACATGTATTGAGTGACTAAGTGCAGCATACTGTTCTTAGAGTTTTGTATATTAATTAGCACCCTTTCTCCCACAACAGTTCTGTGAGGTAGATGGGCTGAACCCCATTTTACAGATGAGAAACAGACTGCAAGAATATTCTCAAGACCTTGAAACTAATAAAAAATAGTAAAGATATTACTCTCTGAGTGGTTGGCTCAAACAACAGTATTTTGTATACAATACTATTCTGCTTTATAGATTGTATGATAGCTTCATTAAAATTTAATTGAGATTCAATCCATGATTTTTGTTTATCTTTCTCAACTTTGTAGAAAACTAATGAATGTATACATTATATAAATTTTCATATTGAAAGCCAGACTCTAACTATATGTTATTTTAAATGCAATATTATAGATGACTCATATCATAATAACACACAAAAAAGTTAACAAAGTAGTTTGTACAAACACTTGATAAGGAGGAATCTATAGAGGGGACAAAAAAGTAATATGCTCATTGAAGGTATAAATTATAATGACAATATTCCCACCAAAAATAAACCTTTATGATCATAAAAAATCACTAGTTAAATATTATATGAAACTATTATAAATATAAATACAGGGAGAAATGGACAGAATAAATTGTGAAGAATTTTGACCATTTTTTAATCTGCTAATTTATTTAATCAAGTAAATACAAACCATGTAGGTAGAGAGAAGATGTATAATATAATTAACCAGATTTAAGTAAGTACTATATTGAATATAGCATACTACAAGCTTATATATTTTCCCATATTCAGTTTGGAAAATCAAAGTGATTAGGTCACAAAGAAAACTGAAATAAATATCAAAAGAAATAAATATTATGAACACATATTCTAAATGTAATTAAACCAAACTGTAAAATGAACACCAAGAAGTTAACTAACCCAAGCTCTGTTATTCCCCTACTCACTACCAATCCCCTCTCTATTCACACATACACAATTCCAACTGCTGAGATGCTATAAAACATGTTTAAATACGATTAGAAAAGAAATATTAGATTTTCAGATAACATAAAAAGAACAAAAAGGAAGATATGACAAATGAAACAAATGAACATGACCAAAGTATGTTCAAGAGTCAATTCAGAAATACATGTTTTTTATTGTTTTTTATTTTTAAAGAACAAAATAACCAAAATTAAATTACCGTAAGGTCTCTCTATCCAAGAGGTGAAAAATACACCCAAAAATGAACCTAAAGAATAAAAAGAAGGAAATATAAAAAGAAAAGCAGAAATAAATTTGAAAATAAAAAATAGTAAAATTGACCAAGGAATTTTGTTTGTTTTGTTTTTTTAACAAAATTTACAAAATAGAAAACATAAAAGCTACAAAACAGAAAATATATTTTGGAAATAAAAAGGAGAAAGAAGTCAAATTTATAAAATTAGGAGGAAGAAAGAAAAATAAAAGAAGAATCAGAGGTGTTTAAAAATACTTAAAATCTTGATTACATGATCAAATAATCAATTATATAGGAAAGTACGATTCACTGAAAGTCCAAATATTGTGTGAACAGAATAATCATATAAAATACAGTGAAAATATCTCAAAGATTATCTCCAAACTGTTTGTAAGCCAGATGTGTCTTCCAATGAGGTTTTTCACATTTTCAAAAAAAACCCAGGTAATTTCCATACTGCATAAACTCTACCTCAGCACATAGAAACAGATGGGAAGTTTTAAAATTAATAATAAAAATCTATTATAATTTGAAAATAAAATATAATGAGAAAGAACCAAAACATAATAAAAACAATTTTGATTACAAATATTGAAGTCTACATAAATAAAATAAGTAAATTTAGTGCAATAATAAAGTAAAAGAATAAACTATGATGATTATAGATAATGCCAAAAGTGAAATAATAGTTTCCAAATGGGAACTATATTAATAGAAATATCACATAAATTGATTAGAAGAGGAAAAAATAAATCATCTCAAAAGATAAGCAATATGGGGAAGCCGGGATGTCTAGTGGGTTAAGCGCTCACTTTGAAGCCCTGGGGACTGAGGGTCATATCCCGCCCCGGCCTGTGCGGAACCATATGCTGAACTGGGGAGTGCCCTCAGTTCAGTTCTCACCAGGGTGAAACCCTAGTCCAGTTCCTGCCCTGTGCAGCCCCACACCCACCTGTGGAATGAAACTATGTGGAAAACCAGTGATGTGCAACTATGGAGACTGCTCTGGGCCCTCCCACTTCTCTCTGTCTCTGTATCTCTCTCTCGCTCTCTCTGTCAAAAACAATAAAAATAAATCTTAAAAAAAATGTTTAAAAAAAAAGATAAGCAATAGGCAATTAATAAAATCCAACATCAATTTTAGATTAACAGGAACAACAATAAAAATTCCCAGCAAACTACAAATACGATGATAGTTTTTAAACATGATTTGGGATACCCATTTCAAACAAAAGTCAATCCTGCTAATTGCTTAAGGTAATACAGATGTGGATCTCAAACTGTAGTTCCTAGTCCAGCAGCATCTGCATCACCTGGGAATTTGTTAGAAATGCAAATTCTAGAACTTCAATCCTGTCTTATGGAATCAATATACTGGGAGAGGGGGTCTTCAATCTGAAGCCAATTGTTAAAATGTCAGAAATTTTGTGAGCCAATTATCCTATATAGCCATTAATAAAAATTAAATATTTGAACTTACAGATAAATACATTAAAATCTAAGATAGTAAATACACAAAATGTATTGCTTCCTAAATATTTTGCTACACGTTATTATCAATTTTTGAGATTCTTGTTGCTACTACGTTAACATGGTAGACATACAATATAGTAGCGTGCTACTGCATTATCTCTTCCCAACTCCGCCTTCAGTGACCTCACATTGGTAGTTTCAGATTGGTCATATTGAGAGTCTTCTACAGCACTGAAGTTATTAACAAATGCTAAAAGTCAGGGTTCAATCTGTTGTTTTATAGATTGTCAAGATCAGGGGTCGACAGATTTTTTTCTGCAAAGGATCAAATTGTAAACATTTTAGGTTTCATTGACAATATGGTGGCTGTTGTGTCTGCCATTTTAGTGTGAAAGCCATCATAGGGAAGACATAAATGGGTGTGATTGTGTTCCAATAAAACTTAAGTTGCAAAAACAAAATTGGGTTGGGTTTTGCCTGCTTGCCATAATTTGCTGACTCCTGACCTCAACTTCAAAAAGTGATGGAGAAAAGCTAAGACCACCCAATGGGAAAAGGTAATCTCTTTTTACAAATAGTGCTAGGAAAACTGGAGAAACACATGCAGAACAATGAAATTGAACCCTATCTTATACCACTCACAGAAATTAACTCAAAATGATTCAAAAACTTAAACCTAAGACTTGATACCATAAAACTCCTAGAAGAACACATAGGGCAGAAGCTCCTTGATACTGGTTTTGGCAACAATTTTTTTGACATCAAAAACACACACAACAAAAACAAAAATCAACAAATGGGACTACATCAAACACAAAATCTTCTGAAGAGCAAAAAAAAAAAGGGGGGGTGGGGAAGACAAACTACAGAATGGGAGGAAATTTTTGCAAACAATATAAACAGAGTTACTGTCCAAAATTCAATGGGGGACCCAAAGAAAACCATGATTTGTCTTCTGGAGGGCTGGCCCCTTATAGTGCAGGCTTGCCCCACTAGGTGAGTGTTCTAGGAGCCCATCTGCATCCATGTACTAGCTGGTGGTGTTGTGAGAGGCTGCGTTCAGCTTGAGTGCATTTCTTTTGGAGACTCTTTCAATACATTTGCCCATTTCATGATGGGTGATTTACAAGAACAATGTGCAGCATGACAATGCACCTGCCCACACCATGCTGAGTATTTAGTAGTTTTTGTCCAAAACTGGCATGACCTCCCCATGGCCTACCCTCACTATTCCCCCCCAATCTTGCCCCAAGTGACTTTTTTCTTTGTGTCCCCAAATGAAAAAAAAAATCCTCAAAGGGAAACATTTAGCCAGTGTGGGAGAGGTGAGACAAAAAGGCAGAAGCACTAAGAAGCATCAAAATTGATGAGTTCAAACACTGTTTTGAGCAGTGAAAAAAGTGTCTCGATAGGTGTATTGCATCAAATGGAGAGTACTTTGAAAGTGACTGAAGTTTAAGCATGTGAGAATAAGTATACAATTTTTTATAAATAAATTTGTTTTTTTATCCCCTCTCATATATAAAGAACTCCTACAACTTAATAACAACAAGAAAAAGTAAAAAAAAAAAACTATGTGATTAAAAATGGGCAAAAGAGCTAAATAAATATTTTTCCAAAGAGGAAACTCCCAAATGGCCAACAGGCACATGAAAAGATGCTCAACATCACTAACCATCAGGGAAATGCAAATAAGAACCACAACAAAATATTTTACATTATTAGAATGGCTATCAATAAGAAGACAAAAGACAACAGGTGCTGGTGGGTATGAGTTGAAAACAAAGCCCTTATACACTTTTGGTTGGAATGTAAATTGGTCTACCTACTGTGTAAAAAAATATAGAGATTCCTCAATAAATTGAAAGTAGTTCTTTATGATCTAGCAATTCTACTTCTATGTATATGAGGGCTGTCTGGAAAACAATCCAGCTGTTAATGCCTCTATTTTTCAAATTACATAGCTGGATATTTCCCTGCAGCCCTCGTATACCCAAAGGAAATGAATATTTTTGGATGCCAGGCACAAAAATTCAGTATATAACAACTCCATCCATCCATCCATCCATCCATCCATCCATCCATCACCTATGTATCTGTCTATCCATCGATCCTTATATAGAGAACAATAATAAGATGGCTTCTAAGTTATTTTCCTACATTATTTTATTTTCCCTTTTAAAAAACTTGCAAGGTAAATGGGCCATTGAAAAAACACCTAGTTCAATGAAACATTTGGAAGTTGAGTCATTTGTGATTTGATAAATGGTGGTGCAGGGAATTCAACCCACACTTTCTCCGTCCTCTCCTCCCTGCCATTTGTTGACTCTATTCCAGCTACATTAATTTACTAAGTGCCCCCTGAGGACATCAGGCATCCTTCCTCTGGACCTTTGCAGTGATTATTCCCATTATATGGAATGCTTTTCCCTCATTTACATGACTCAATCAGCTCCCTCTAGATTGATGAAATCCCATCTTCCCAGTGATGTTTATCCTGTCTACTGTTTAAACTGAAAACCCTTCTTGTTTCCCCCTCCAATCTCAGTCCTCCATACGCAGCTTTATTCTCCATAGCATTTGTTACTGGCTAACCTATCAGATAATTTACATGTGTCTGTTGTTTCTTTTCTTCCCTCCAACTACAGAGTAGGCTCTACAAAGTCAGGAATTTTGCCTTTATTAAGTTTAATGGAGCCCGCAGAACTCCAGGGTCAGCCAGAACTGGGTGCAATTGTTAACTTGTGTGCTTTGTTATTTTAGCAGTTTAGATTAGAGGCTGGCTAGTTATTAAAGAGGATCTTTCCTGATATCTCTAAGTTGCATGATAAATTTTAAATAAACAGGTTTTTAATAATTACAGAGCAGACAGGAGCTCTTTCTTTCTTTGTTCCACAGATTCAAGAATAAAGGTGCCCAATTCATCTTCTCTGGGTAAAGTAAGAAGGTGTGAGGATGATAAGCCTAAGTCTAAATTAAATAAGACATACATAAAAATATTTAAACATTTCTAAAACCTAAAAGTATAAAGTGTGGTTTCCTATGACACATCATGGATCATCTAACCCCCACAGAAGTCAGAGTAGTGGCGAAATAGAGAAACATAGAAGGAAGAGGCGAGAGTAAGTCTTCACATTTCCATCTCCTCTGGACTTCATGTCCTCCTGGACCGCCATCCCTTACACACAAAACAGGATTTCAGGAGTCAGCACGTGCAGTCATAAAGTGGGGTTACTTACACAGAAAATTTTGCATAGGTAAGTCTGGCTTAACACATTGCCAATCATATGTCAGTTCTTTTGCTATATTTTTATGCCCAAGAGAGGAAACAGCCTTGGAGTCTAGGACAAGGGGCACATGTCTTATCACCCAGGAGCTTGAAGCTTCACAAGAAAGACTTGAAAAATGCTGGCCTATATATGCCTTTATCTAGTTTGACTCTTGTTTCTTTGGCTTACTTCATTAGAGTATTTTCTCTCTGATGGACTAGTGCTGTATACTAAGCATATGGCACGCAGAAGTTTCAGAACCAAGAATCATATAGATCGGTAAAAATATTACATACAGATTATTGATTAGAAATTATATTTAAAATAGTATTGAATATAATTCATGCATTACAAAATTAGTTTTACCCCCTGGGGTTTCTTTTATAGCATGTCAGAGCAAATGATGTTCCTTTTATAGTACGGCAGAGCAAATTTGGACAGTCATCCTCATCAAATTTTGGGGTGGGTAAGACACAAAAGGTTTTGCCAAGATCCAAATGCTGCTTGAAAAAAGGAGAAATCCTATAAGCCCTTTCTGACCTCTCCAGAACAGAAATGGTTTACAGTTATGACATTCAACCATAATTCTTTGGTATCATTTGAGAAGAGTTAGGAAGGAACAACCTCTTGATCTTCTTTGAACAAAAACAGCAAGGTATTACAAATTTGGGACAAAGATTTCTCATGGAAACTCTGAAAAAATGATTCATGTCAGACTTATCTGAAAACAATAAATATTATTTCCATATTCTTCCCCAGAAAGGAAAAATTTTATTACACATACATGAGGCATGATCAAGAAGTATGGTGATGGTGAATGCTGTTGCTGAGTGCCATCCAAAAGAAAGGCAGGATTCTTCAATATGGGAAGTGGTGCATGGAACCTTAGTAATGATAAATGACAAGTTTTTGGTTTTTTTCCAAGAACATCATGAGTACTTTAATGTAGATCAACTAAGGTATTTCAGTACACTAAGAAAAGGAAAAAAATATAATGTTTAACATAATATATAATAATACATATAATAATATATGCTACGTGTGTGTGTATATATATATATATATACACACATATATGTGTGTGTGTGTGTGTATATATATATATAATTTATTAAACTTATTGGGGTGACATCAGTAAGCAATATTACATAGGTTCCAAGTGTACAAATCTCTAATACAACATCTATGTGTGGCAATGTGTGCTCACTATTGAGTTAGTTCTCTTCCATTACCATATATTTGACCACACTCTCCTCCATCAGTGCACTCTCCCTTTACTCTCTGCTAACCACTAAATTTCTGTCTGTATCCATGAGTTTCTGTTTCTTTGTATGTGTGTCTTGTTCCTTTGTTGTTTTCCACTTTTTATCTCACATATGAGTGAGGTCATTTGGTTCTTGAGTTTTCTATCTGACGTATTTCACTTAGCATGATAATCTCAAGATCCACCCTTGTTTTTGCAAATGGCAGTATTCCATCTTTTCTTTTGGCTGAATAATATTCCATTGTGTATATGTACCATATCTTTATCCAATCATCTATCAAAGGACACTTTGGTTTCTAAGTCTTGGCCACTATGAATAATGCTACAATGAACACAGGGGTACATATATCTTTGCAGACCAAAGATTTCAGATTTGGGGGATAAATACGAAGAAGAGGAATTGCTGGGTTATATGGTAACTCTAAGTTTTTGGAGCAACCTTCATACTGTTTTCCATAGTGGTTGTACCAATTTACATTCCCACAAACAGTTTATGAGGATTCCTTTTTCCAACCCCCACAGCCACTCCAAACTTTGTTATTATTTATCTCATTGATGATAGCTATTCTAACAGATATGAGGTGATAACTCATTGTGTTCTTGATTTGCGTTTTTCTAATAACTAATTATGTTGAGAATTTTTCCATATATCTGTTGGTCATTCTTATGTCTTCTTGAGAGAAGTATCTGTTGAGATCCTCTGCCCAGTTTTTAATTGGGTTGTTTGCTTTTTTGTTCTTGAGTTACATGAGTTCTTTGTATGTTTTCGATATTAGCCCCTTATCAGAGGCATTATTGGCAAATATTTTCTTCCATTTGGTTGGCTGCCTCTTTATTTTACTGAAGATTTCTTTTGCTGTGTAAAAGTTTTTTAATTTGATATAGTTCCATTCATTTATTTTTGCTTTTTCTTCCCTTGCCATTGAGGTCAAATTCATAAAATCCTCCCTGAACCCAAGGTTATAAATGTAGTACCAATGTTTTCTTCTAATTTATTGAAGAAAATTTATTGTTTCAGGCCTAATGTGAAGGTCTTTGATCCATTTTGAGTTAATTTTGGTATACGATGATGGATCACAGTCCAAATTCATTCTTTTGTATGTGGTTTTCCAATTTTCCCAGCATCATCTAGTGTGTGACAAGTTTCAACTTGTTCAGTGCAGTCATTTTGCTGTGAGCTATGGTTGAAAGAAGGTGTATTTTAAGAAAGACCTTAAATTATGGATTACGAACAACATAACATAAATTTCTGTTAGATGAAAACATTGCAGTGTGTTCTTATCACCCCTATTCACCAGATGTGGCATTGTACAACTTCTTGTTCTTCCCAAAGTCAAAATGACCACAAAACGTAAATGTTTTAAATTGATTCAGGACATTGAGGCAGCCACAACAGCACAACTAAAGACGCTCATGTAAGAGGATTCCAGAATTGCTTCAGAAAGTAGCAAGAATGATGGGATAAGTGTGTTCAAAGTGAGAGGGAGTATTTCAAGGGGAATTAGTGGCAATGTGTAATACTTTTTTTTATTTAAACAATCACTGTATTTTTTATCACACCTCATATGTGTTCCCTGGTTTATTGTATCATCATTCACAATAACCAAGGGTATGCCAACAACTTACATGCCCATCAATTGATGAAGGGGAAAAAAAGAAGTGGCATTTATACACAATGGAATATTATTCAGCCACGAGAAAGAAGAATAATATGATATTTGCAACAGTGTGAATGGTCCTTTAGCACATTATGCTAAATGAGATAAGTCAGACAGAGAAAGCCAAATACTGTAAGATATCACTTATAGGTAGAATGTTTAAAAAGTCAAACTCATAAAATAAAATTAAAAAAGGAAAAAATAGAGTAAAATGGTAGTTACCAGATAATGGGGAGATAAGATTGATGTTGTTTTAGTATACAGACATATAACCCATAGTAATCTAATACATTGTATAATGAATACAGATAACAATACTGTATTGTAATTATATAATGTGATAAATATCATGAGAATAACAATCATATTACAACATCTGAGGGCTCTTCGGAAAAACTCCAGCCATTGTCAATTGTTATTGACTGCATTCTTTCTACAGACAACCCTTGTATAAATATATCAAAGTAGCATGCTGTTTACTTTAAATTTACAGTGTTATATGTCAAAGTTATTAAATAAGATAAAGTAATGGAGCAAATGCAACTAATGCAGATTAAACTTAAAGGTGTATTGTTAAAGTATGCATTACATTTTTATTGTATAAAGGCAAACACATTGAGGGAAATTCTTCCAGTATTAGAAAATTTATCTGATTTAGCAAAGAAATCCCTTGTATTTTTGACAACTAAATAAAGTTTTAACATCATCTTCACCTTAAACTTTCATTTTGCACAATAATATATCTAGACAAAAAGTCAACTAACATTCACATCAGAATGTTCATTCATCAGTTGCAATCATATGAGTAGTTTGCTAAAGTCAACAGAAGTATTATATGAGAATCATTTGACTCTGAGGAATTTGCCAGGAAGAATTTTCAAAACCACTATTTCAGACAACATAAGAAAAGAAAATGAGAGATAGGACTGTTGGTAAGAGGACTAAAAAATCATTATCTGTTAATGTCTATAACTGTCTGCATAGAAAATCCAAGAGGGTCCACTAAGAACTATAAGAACTAATAAGAAAGCTCAACAAAGTGGTCAGACTCAAAATAAATAATGAATAAATCTTTCTATTCCCTCTCTATCATAAAAAGTAGAAAAATACAATAAAAAAAGCTAATATTTACAAAAGCAAAATCAATACAAAATACTTACACAAGATTTATGAAATGTATGAGACTTACATTAACTCTTTACTAACAGTCATGAAAGAAGATTTAATTCATATTGGAGACAATTTTTTCCAATGTTTATTTTTCTTTTATTCAATGTATCAAAAGAATTTTCAGGAAATTTGATGCAATAAATTTTAAAGTTCTACAGAAGGATTGAAGAGCAAAAATTTGAGACATTAATGAGAAAGGAGGAAGGTATTAAAATTATCCTAATAAATTTTTAAATATAATAAAACTAATTTAAATGTAATAAAACTAAATGTATTTAAACTAACTTAAATAGAATAAAAACTGTGGAAGGAGGAGCTGAACATGAAATCAGATATGAATTCTAATAGGACCTTATCACGCTTTGCTTACTCAAATACCAAAAATATTTTGTTTTTATAGTGAGGATAATATACCTTTGAAGGTAAAGCAAACTATAGAGAGTTCTAGAGAATGAGAAGAAAACATTTTCTAACACAAACCTCATCTCCCATCCCAACTGCCTGCTAGTGACATACATGCCCATACCCCAGGGGGTTGCACTGGCAAATGCTCAAAATCAAATGTTTTCCACACATTTTATGCATATATATTATTATATATTAATATGTATATGTGTCGTTATAGTAATGAAATCATAATATGTATTTTTTTCTGTCATTCTTTTTAATCTGTGATAAATAGTAGACATCTTTTCATACGACTACAAAGATTTACCTCATTTTTTAAAATAATAGTTTAGTTTTCAGCTATATGTTTGTATCACAATTCATTTACTTATTTTCTTTCAATGACTATTTAGGCCATTTCCAGAGTATTACTACTGTGATCTATGCTGCAAGCAACAATATATATTTTAAAGAATAATTAGAAAGCACAGTTTCAAAGAAAATTCATAGAAGTAAAAGTACAGGGATAAATTATGCATGCACTTAAATTTTTCACAGATATTATTCAACAGTACCATATAAGCTTTACATCAATTTATATTTCTTCTACTAATGTATGATAATTCCATTTTCTCCTAGGAATGAATAATCAATACATTTTGTTATTGCTAATCTGCTCAGTGAGAATTAATCTCTGTTATTTTTTTAATTGTTTAATTTATCAGGATGACATTGGTTGACAAAAATTATATAGGTTCCAGGTGCATAATTCTACATTACATTGTCTATGCCATGCATTATGTGCTCACCACCTCTTATATTTATTAACATTCATGTTGCCACAAATAAACAAATAGATTATTAGCATTTTTTCTGTGAATTATTATTCATATTTCAAACTTTCTCTTGGATTACTTACATTGATCTTTAATTTTTTCTATGTGAAGAAAATAAACCACCATGCTATATACCCGTATATTGAAAATGTTTGTGTGTGTGTGTGTCTTTATTATAGTGGTGTTACTGTTGTATTAGAAGAATAATTTTAAATAATAAAATATAATTCTTTAGAAGGCCTCTCCAATTAAAAAAAAATTGTTTTACATGTTACTCAAGATTTCTTCTGTTATTTTTATATTTTCATTCTTATACATAACTCATTAACCCATTTTGGATTTTTTAAATAAAATGTTAAGTATAGATTCAAATTTCTTCTACCCAACATTGTTCAATATGCTGGGAGCTGTTAAAAGATTTAATGGTGACTAAAAATATAAAGGGAGGACAAGAGGGAGAAGTAGGTAAACCCTATGCTTGCCTCCTCTCATAACCACATCAAAATTACAACTAAATTAGAGAACAATCAACTTGGAGAACCATCTGAAGTCTAGCTGAATAGTACTACTAAAATTAAGAATCTAAAAAAGAAGCCCTGAGAAAACTGGTAGGAGGAGCAGAGACACAAAACCAGCAGACAAGAATCAGAAGGGATATCTCAGCGGCAGAAAATCCCCCTGCAAACCGAGGGATCTCACCCCACACTGGGCTCCCCAGCCCAGAGCATCAGTGCTAGGAAGAGCATCTGGCTGTGAAAATCAGCAGGGATTCTGTCTGTCCGGGTGAGACAGAGGACTGTCAGAAACCCAGACATCCTCTTACAGGGCCCTTCCACAGACTCACTCACTCACAGGCATTCACACTAAGCTCCAGCAAGGGAACAGCACCTCAAAAGGCACCAGAGACATACAGAGAGAAACTGAATTCTTATGACTTTAGGGTAACAGCTGGAGAGAAGGATGTCAGAATAGCTATGTTGAGCCCTCCTCCCTCATAACTGCGAGGCAGGCACAATTTTTCCTAGTCTGAGCTGTCCCCCTCAGAGCCTGCAGCACAATCAGGTGCCAAATGTGAATCTGCATTAACCTGGTTAACACCACTCACCCCACCCTGGTGACTCCCTGAGGCTCTGCCTGATGTAATTCATGTACCACCTGAGGCTCTTTCAGCAACTATGCCTTACTGGCAGACAGGGTGGAGGCCTCAGGGTGCCCTGTGCCTTTTGCTGAGCAGCCCCAGGCTTGGTACTGGTAACAGCCCACTTAGGTTCGCAATGTGGCCTCTCCCACACACCTTTGAGGCCCCCAAATAGGCAGATTTCAATTGTGGTCACCTCCTACCAGGTGCAGGCAGGGGATGACATTGGCCTGCACTGCGGGCCCTCCCAAGAGATCCTAGAACCAACACAGCAGGTAGCCAGCTCCACACCTCCACAGAGCACTACCTAATTACTTCTACAAGCACCAAACAAAAATGGGGATCTTTACAGGCACCACGGACCCATGAGGTGAATTCCACATTGTTCATAAGCTGTGGTCATGTCTACTCCTCATAATCATTCAGCCTGAGAGCCAAACCCAACCAGTAACATGCCAATAAAAATCAAGGCTTAGCTATAACAAGAGAGAGCACACAACCCATAAAAGGGACACCCCTGGAGCACCTGGCTCAGATGAACAAGAAGAATGCATCACTAGGCCTCATGGGACACTTACTACATAAAAACACTCTGTCAAGACCAGGAAACCATAATAGATATATTTAATACATAGAAACAGAAGGAGGTGGACCAAATGAGGAGGAAAAAAATATGTCCCAAATGAAACAGAAGAAAAATCCAGAAAAAGAACTAAATCAAATGGAGGCAAACAATCTACCAGATACAGGGTTCAAAACATTGGGTATATGAATGCTCAATAAACTTGGGGGAAGATTAGATGAACTAAGTGAGAACTTACACAGAGATAGAAAACATAAAAGAGAAGCCGTCAGAAATAAAAAATACAATAACTAAAATGAAGAATATAAGCCTAGAGTAGATGAAGAAGAGATTCCAGTCAGGTATTTGGAAGGCAAGGTAGCAGAAAACACCCAATCAGAATAGAAGAAAAAAAAAAGAATCCAAAAAATGAGGACAGTTTCAGGGTCCTCTGGGACATCATCAAACATAACAGCATTTGCATCATGGGGGTACCAGAAGGACAGAGAGAAAGGGACTGAGAACCTATTTAAATAAATACATTAGCAAAGCTCAAATAGCTTAGTGGGTTAAGGGCTGGTCTTGCAGCCCTGAGCTCCAAGGACCTAGTCCTGGCCCTGGCCCATGTGGACTCATACGCTGAACTAGAGTGTGCTTCTCATGTGGGAAGCCCCCAGTTCAGTTCTCACCAAGGCAAGCTTCCCACGTGGGAGGCCCCCAGTTTGGGCCCCCAGCTCAAGGGGTCAAGCTTCCCATGCAGGAGGCCCCCCGCCTGGTTCCTGACCTGTGTGGCCCTCCACCCATCTGTGTGGAACAAAACCATGTCGAAAACTGATGACGTACAACTATAGGGACTGCTCTGGGCCCTCCCCCTACTCTGTTTCAGTCTCTGTCTCTCTCCCTCTGTCAAAAACAATAAAATAAATCTTAAAAAAAGAAAGAATGATGGAAAGCTTCCCTAACCTGGCAAAGGAAATAGACATACAAGCTGAGGAAGTACACAGAATCCCAACCAAGAACTCAAACAGGTCTATACCAAGAAACATTATAATTAAAATGACAGGGGAAGCCGGGATGGCTCAGTGGGTTAAGCACTCACTTTGCAGCGCCGGGGACTGAGGATCAAATCCCGGCCCCAGCACGTGCAGACCCATATGCTGAACTGGGGAATTCCCCCAGTTCAGTCCTCTCTCTCTCTCTCTCTCTCTCTCTCTCTCTCTCTCTCTCTCTCTCTCTCTCTCTCTGTATCTCTCTCTCTCTCTCTCTGTCAATAAATAAATAAATGAAACTTAAAAATGACAAAAGTTAAAGACAAAGAAAATTCCAAAAGCAGCACAAGAGAGGCAGTTAGTTACCCACGAAAGAGCTCTTATAACATTGTCAGATGATTTTTCAGCTAAAACTTGACAGAAGAGATTGGCACAAAAATATTCAAAATGATGAAAAGTTAGGGTCTATAAACAAGACTACTCTGCCCAGCAAGGCTGTCTTTTTAAATTGAAAGAGACATGAATAGCGTCCTAAACAAGAAAAACCTAAAGGAGTTCATCATCACCAAACCGGTATTAAAAAAAATGTTAATGGAATTCTTTAGAAGAAAGAGAAAAAGAGCATAAATATGAATAATAAAGTGACAAAACTGCATACATATCAATAATCACTTGAAATGTAAATGGATTAAAGCTCCAATCAAGACATAGGGTAGCTGAATGGATAGGAAAACAAGATCCCTACACATGCTATCTAAAAGAGACCCACATCAGATGGAAAGACACATGCAAACTGAAAATAAAGAACTACAAATAGATATATTTATCCCTTTTACATGCAAATGAAAACAAACAAACAAAAAAGGTGGGTAGCTATACTTCTATCAGACAAAATGGACTTTAAAATAAGGACTATAATAAGAAACAAACAAAAAAAGGCTATTTCATAATAATAAAGAAATCAACCCAACAGGATATAACTCCTACAGATATTTATGCACCCAAAAGAGAAGCACCTAAATATATAAAGTAAATATTATTGAATTTAAGGGAGAGATAAACAGTAATATAGTCATACTAGAAGATTGTAACACCCAATCAATACCAATGGATAGATCTTAAGGCAGAAAATAAACAAAGAAACAGTGGTCTTAAGTGACATGTTACATCAGATAAATTCCATTAATATTATATTTTTAGAGCATTTCACTCCAGAGCAGCACAATATATATTCTTTTCACTAGCACATGGGACATTTTCCAAGATAGACCACATGTCAAAAAACAAGTTTCAATACACTTAAAATTGAAATCACATCAAGTATTTTCTCTGACCACAATGGTGTGAAACTACAAATCAATTATAAGAAGAAAACTGAAAAAACACACAAACATGTAGGTTGCATAACATGGTGATAAACAATGAACTGGTTAACAGTGAGATCAAGGAAGAACTCAGAGGATACCTTATGACAAACAAAAATGAAAATACAATGAACCAAAACCTATGAGACAGCAAAAGAAGACCAAAGAGGAAAACTTATAACAACAGGCCTACCTCAAAAAAAAAAAAAAAAAAAAAAAAAAAAAAAAAAAAAAAAAAAAAAAAAAAAAAAAAAAAAAAAAAAAAAAAAAAAAAAAAAAAAAAAAAAAAAAAAAAAAAAAAAAAAAAAAAAAAAAAAAAAAAACCACATTAAAAATCGAGAATAAATAATTCAGATTTACACCTACAAGGACAAGAGAAAGATGACAAGCAAAACCCAAAGTGAGTAGAAGGAAGGAAATAATAAAGATAAGAGTAAAAATAAAATAATTAGAGTAAACAAGTAACAATACAAATGATTCATGAAACCAAGAGCTGGTTCTTTTTTTTTTTTTTTTTTTTTTATTTATTTTATTTTTGACAGAGAGAGATACAGAGACAGAGACAGAGAGAGAACTGAACTGGGGGAGCTCCCAGTTCAGCATATGGGTCCGCACGGGCCGGGGCCGGTATTCGATCCCTCGTCCCCGGCGCTGCAAAGTGAGCGCTTAACCCACTGAGCCATCCCAGCTTCCCCTGGTTCTTTAAAAGGATTTAAAAAATTGATATGCGAAGCCAGGATGGCTCAGCAGGTTAAGCACTCGCTTTGCATCCCCGGGGTCCAAAGATTGAATTTTGGCCTCGGCCATGAGGACCCCAGTTCAGTTCTTGCCAGGGCAAGCTTCCCATGTGGGGAACCCTGGTTTGGCCCCCAGTTCATGGGGGCATGCTTCCCATGTGGGAGGCCCTTACCTGGTTCCTGCCCTGCACACACACCCCACCTCCCGACCCGGCCATGTGTGTGGAACAAAACCATGTCAAAAAACTGATGATATACAACTATGGAGACTACTTTGGTCCCTCCCCCTTCTCTCTGTCTCTGTCTCTGTTTCTCTGTCAAAAATGATAAATCTTTTTTAAAAATTGATAAACATTTAACCAGATCCATCAAGAAAAACTAAAACAAAACCCAAATAAATAAAATTATATGTGAAAGAGGGCAAGTGACAATTGACACCACAGAATGTAAATGATCATAAGAAAAAAACTATAAATAACTATATGCCAACAAATTAGACAGTCTGGAAGAGATGGATAAACTTCTAGAAATATACAATCTTCCAAGGCTGAATCAAAAAGAAAGTGAAAATCTGAACAGACCGATTACTACTAACAAAACTGAATAAGTAATCAAAACACTCCCAACAAACATAAGTCCTGGACCAGATGGCTTCACAGGTGAATTTTACCAAACATTCAAAGAACACCTGTCCTTCTCAAACTATTCCAAAAAAATTTAAGAGAAGGGAAGTCTTCCAAGGTCATTTTAGGATGCCACCATTACCCTGATTCCAAAACCAAAGATATTACAGATATTATAGGCCAATATAGATGCAAAAATCATCAACAAAATATTAACAAACCAAATTCAGCAATATATTTAAAAGATCATACACCATGACCAAGTGAGATTTATTTCTGGGATGGAAGTTTGGTTCAATATCTGCAAATCAATCAGTATACCACATAAACAAAATAAATAAAAATCATCTGATCACATCAATAGATCAACAAAAAGCATTTGACAAAATCCACTATATATTTATGATAAAATCTACAGCAAATTGAGACTAGAGAAAACTTACCTCAACATATTAAAAGCCACCTATTATAAATTCACAGCTGACATCATATTCAATGTGGAAAGATCATTTTCCTTAAGTTCAGGAATAAGACAGGATGCCCACTTTCACCATTTTTATTCAAGGTAGTACTGGAAATCCTAGCCACAGAAAGAATTAAAACCATCATAACTTGATCCTTAGAAAACCTGAAAGATTCCAATAA
Organism: Craseonycteris thonglongyai; assembly: GCA_004027555.1. Taxonomy (NCBI): domain Eukaryota; kingdom Metazoa; phylum Chordata; class Mammalia; order Chiroptera; family Craseonycteridae; genus Craseonycteris; species Craseonycteris thonglongyai. Next base: position 10,651 of record PVKE010001515.1, on the reverse strand, counting down.
AAAAAAACTATTAGAACTGATAAATGAATTCAGTAAAGTTGTAGGATACAAAATTAATATTCAGAAATTAATTGCAATTTTATACACTGATAATGAATAATCAGAAAAAATTTAAGAAAACAACCCCATTTACAGTTGTATCAGTAAACAAAAAACCTAGGACTAGAATAAATTTAACCAAAAAGGTAAATGACCTGTACTCAAAAAATTATAAGACACTGAAGAAAGAAATTGAAAAAGATACAAATAATCACAGCACATGATATGCTCATGGATAAGAAGAATTGATGTATTTAAAATGTCTATACTACCCAAAGCAATCTATAGATTCCATGCAATCCCTATCAAAAAGCAATGGCATTTTTTACAGAACTAGGACAAATAATCCCAAAATTTATTTATCCTGAATAGCCATAATCTTCAGAAAGAACAAAGTTGGAGGTATTATGCTACCTGACATCAAACTTTACTACAAGACCATAATAATCGAACAGCATGGTACTGGCATAAAACCAGAATTCACGCAAGATTTGAATTTTGCATTATTTGTGTGGTAAAGTGTTGCCAACAACAACAAAAAAGACAGCGTGACAGCTGACAGTTCAGGGTTATTAAAAATGGAGCGCTACACAAAAGAACAACGCGTTTTCATTGTTGAGCAATAAAAATTTACAATTTTTAATTATAAACCTGTTTTCTATCAAAATTACTTCTTGCGTGAATTTTGGGACACCCTTTACATAGGAAATATAGTCAATAATAATGTGATAACCATCTATGGTGCCAAGTGGGTACTAGACTTACCAGGGGATCACTTCAAAAGTTATATAAATGTCTACCCATTGTGGCATAGAACTGAAACTAACATAATACTGAATGTTAAATGTAAATGCAAAAAATTGAAATAACATATATGGGATTCCAGGACAGCTCACCAGGTTGAGTGCTTGCACTGCAATTGTGAGGTCTGGGGTTTGATTCCTGGCCCCCGGCTCATGCAAACCCCATACGCCAAACTGCAGCACAACTGGTAACCACTGGGCTTGGCAGCAAAGGTTCTGCTTCCCATGTGGGAGGCCCCCAGTTCAGTCCCCCTCCCCCTACCTTGCACCTCACAGCCCCACATTCACCTGTGTGGAATGAAACCATGTCACAACTAATGATGTACAACTATGGAAACAGCTCTGAGCCTTCATCCCTTCTCACTCTCTCTCCCCATCTTCTCTCAAAACAATAAAATAATTTTTTTTTAAATAGTAACATATATATAGAGTCTAGCTGGGCAAGACTTCCAGTCATCACATATTCCCATCAAAATGGTGATCCATGCTAGAAATAAAAGATGTATAAGGGCTGCCCAGAAAGTATCCAGCCACATAATATGAAAATTAGAGGCATTTATCACTGGGTTTTTTCCAGATAACCCTTGTTTAGCGCTAAATGACTTAGAATGAAGATTTCAGGAGGTGGAAATATTTGAGCAGACATGATAAAAAAAATAAGCTGTAGTTAGAGGTTTGTACATTTTTACCACCTTCAACCAATTCTCTCCCCTACCTCTGGCAATCACAAATCTGATTTCTGTTTCTTTCAGTGTTTTGTTTTAGATTCTACTGTGTGTCTCCACTACATTTTCTTTATCCATTCATCTGTCAACAGATACTCAGGCTCTTTCCATGTCTAGGCTACTATAAATAACGTTGCAATAAATGCTGATGCAGATATCTTTTGGGAATAGTGGCTTCATTTCCTTCAGCTATATAGAGAATGCCAAAAAAAATGTATACACATTTTCAGAAAGGAAAAAATTGTATAAAATTGTAAGACTCAATATGCACAGATAACAGAAGATGAACGCAAATCATGTTTGACTTCTACAATTACAAGAGGTGCTCAACGTGGTGACCATCAGAATCCAGACACTTCTGATTGTGGGGAAATAGTGCTTGAGCAACGTTGACCAAAGTGTCCACTTGTACCACTGCACATGCAGTTTCAATTTATTGTGTGCTTCAAATTTATCACCAATGCGTGCAATTGTTAGGCATGTTGAAGGTTTTGTGGTATACTCACACCTCCACTGTTGTACTTCCACGACGTTCTTGAATTTCAACTATCACTTCAAAACGGTCTTGTGTTCCTTGAATGACAACTATATTTCTGCCATTTTATTTTACTGTCCAACCTGTCACATGGTGATGCTAGCATTCATTTGATTAACACCTTTTGAGCAAACATTATACTACACATCGCTACCAAAATTCAATTAAGCGTCAAAAAGAAATACATAGATAAATTTCAAAATGTGTATACATATTTTTGGCATCCCCAGTATACCCAGAAGTAGAATTGCTAAACCACATAGAAAGTCTAATTTTAATTTTCTAAGGACCCTCTAAACTGTTTTTCATATTGGCTATACAAATTTACATTGCCATCAATGGTGCCCAGTGGTTTCCTTTTCTCTACACCCTTACTAGCATTTGTAATCTTTTGTCTTTTTAATAATAGCCATTCTAACAGGCATGAAGTGATTACCTCATTGTGGTTTTGATTTGTATTTCCCTGATGCTTAATGATGTTGAGCCCCTTTTCACATACCTGGTAGCTATTTGAATACCTTCTCTGGAAAAATGTTTATTGAGATCATCTATCCATTTTTAATTGGATTATTTAGTTTTTGTTGTTTTATTTTTGTTATTGTATTATATAAGTTCCTTATATATTTTAGATATTAAGCTCTTATCAAATATGTGGTTTGCAAATATTTTTCCCATTCTTTCAGTTCCCTTTTTATTTTGTTGATCATTTAATTTGCTGTGTGGAAGTTTTTTAGTTTGATGTAGCCACTCTTGTTTATTTCTCTTATTTTGTTGCTTGTCCTTTAAGTATTATAACCACAAATGTCATTGCCAAGACTGATATCAAAGAATTTTTCCCTATTTTTCTTTTAGGGGTTTTATAGTTTCCTATCTTACCTAAAAATCTTAAATATTTAATCGATGTCACATTAATTTTGGGGAGAGGTATAAGATAGGGGACTGGTCTCATTCTTGTGCTTGTGACTATCCAATTTTCCCAGTAACTAGCATTTATTTAAGAGATTATATTTTCAACAGTGAGTGTTCCTGGCTCCCTTGTCAAATATTAGTTGATTATAGAGGCATGGGTTTATTTCTAGGCTCTTGATACTGTTCCACTGGTCTATGTGTCTGTTGTGATGCCCATACACACTGTTTTATTGGATAAATACATTCTGGGCATGTAATGTACAACACGATGAGTATCATTAACAATACTGTATTATATACAATTACTGGAAAGTTGCTAAAAGAGTAAGATGTTAAAAGTTCTCATCACAAGAAAAAAATCTATAACCATATGAGGTGATGATGTTAATTAAACCTATTGGGATAATAGTTTTGATATATATGTACATCAAATCATTTTGTATACCTTAAACATATATATTGTTATGTGTTAATTATACCTCAATAAAACTGGGAAAATAATTAAATGTTAATGAAAAGTCCTTCAGAAAATAAGCTGATGAGGTAAAGTTGGGTGGGGGTAGGGAACCTTCCAGATGGAATGTATAAGTGAGACTCTTTAGTACTAGAGAACAGCGTATCTAGATAACTGCAAAAACAGACAGGCTAGGGTGAAAGATGGGAACCAGAAAATGTGGCTAAAATATCAGCAAGGACCAACGTTGTTGTCATAACAACAGAAGCAAGAAGTAGCTTTTAAAGGATTTAACTGGAAGGTGACATAATCAACTTTATATTTTACAAACATTATTCTTACAACAGAAAGAATAAATACAAGATGGTTAGTTATTAGGTTTTTATATTAGTCTTCTGACAGTATAATAATTTCATAGTAAAGAAAAATTAGAAACAACCTTAGGAACATGGCTACATAAATTATGATATATTCATTATACAGTCATTGAGAAAATATGGTATAAGAATATATAATGTCATGGGAAAGGCTTATATTAATTCAGGAAACCAAAGTATATATACCCTATGACCATTTTATATCTAAGACTGTAATTATATACATCAACATATTTACTCTGGGATTACTACTCTGGGTGGTGAAGTTATAAGTGTTTTTATTCTCATTTCTGTTTTTTAACATTAAGAACTTTTAATGTTGGTGTATTAATTATATATTAAAATTTTCATAAAGATTATTATGTACTATAACTACACCTTCATCACCAAAGAAAACATATTTTAGGAAAATTCTTTATTGAAGAAAATAAATTCAAAAATAGAAATAAAGAGGTGTGGAAGCCAGAATGGATCAGTGAGTTAAGTGCTTGCTTTGTAGCCCCAGGGACCGAGGATCAATTCCAGGCCCCGGCTCGTGTGGACCCATATGCTAAACTGGGGTGTGTGTTCCATGCGGGAGACCCCAAGTTCAGTTCTCGCCCCCCAGTTCAGCCCCTGGCTTTAGGGGGCTGTGCAGCCCCCTGTGCAGCCCCCACCCACCTGTGTGGAACAAAACCATGTTTCAAACTGATGACCTACAACTGTGGAGACTGCTCTGGGCCCTCCCCCTTCTCTCTGTCTCTGTCAGAAACAATAAAATAAATCTTTAAAGAAAAAGAAATAAAGAGGTATTAGAAACTAAAAAACTCCCCAGGGAATAGCCAAGTGCTCCCCTCTGTCTTCTAAACACACAAAAATAAACCACAGTCCTGCATATGCCCATAAATGTACACATATGTGCATGCGCGCGCGCACACACACACACACACACACACACACACCTGTGCAGTAACTTCAGTGGAAACTCCCTCTCTCTCTCTTTCCCTACCCTGCTGACTTAATGGCAGATATTCTCACTCATTTTTGCCCACTGGGCACAATGCCATGCCTCCCCAAACATACCTCCATTCAGTGACAGAGAAGGTGAAATCCCAGCTATAGGGCATCTACCTTCCTGCCAAACTATCAGATCACTTCTTGCCAAAGGGCTGAGCCTTCATCTTAACCAATTTTACCATCGCCTACTGAATAATAAAGCAGGTAAAAGCTATCCTCTACTGAATGTCCATAAATGTGAAGCACTTTACATGAATAATTTTAGATCTTCATCATAATCTTGCAAATTAGATATTGCATTGTTTACTTTAACCTAAGCTGCTAAAGAAAACACTAAAATGAGCAACTTCATGAACAATGCTTGTTTTCCCTCACAAAAGAGTCTAATGGGTGTTTCCGTTCATCAGACAGCACTGCTCCAAGCATCCTTGCAGTAACTGGTCTCCTTCCCTCTTAGTCCTCCAAATCCTGTACTGGACTTTTCTTGTATGTGTACCGACACTACCACCATGACCAGGTTGCAGTCAGCAGAATGAAGAGTGTAGAATTCAGGGGTCTCCAAACTACGGCCCGCGGGCCGCATGCGGCCCGCGAGGCCCTCTCATCCGGCCCGTGGAGACCTTTTTATCGGAATAAATTAATATTAAATAAATAATTAAAAACAACATCCATGTTTTGATTCTTTTTTATTTGGACCTCGAGTGTGTAGTCGGCCCCCAAACTGCTGTTTGATAGTTAATGCGGCCCGCGGGCTGAAAAGTTTGGAGACCCCTGGAGATGAAGCAGGACTAGACAAGAACTAGCATACATCCTCTATACACATTCTGTTTATGAGCTCTAAACCCCTGGGAAGAAGGGGAGGACAGAGGTATATGGAAAGCTAATGTCTTGTGACATATGATTGCTCTTTTAAGGATGAGGAAAGCACACTTCACAGAAGTTTGGTAACTTTACCAAAGTCAAACAGAAGAAAGTGTCTGGACCCAAATTCCCTCATTCACCTATCCAACTCCAAATTCTTTTCATTACACCACTGTATTGCCATGTGCTAACATTCCTATCCTCAGATCCTCTCAACTCTTGAGAATGCATTATTAAAAGTAAAAATACAGAATTGTAGATTTGTCCTATACCCTTGGATTCCTCTACACTGTGGGTTTTTAAACTATGGTTTATTGGCTCAGTTCAGCCCACTATCTATTTTTTAAGTAAAGTTTAATTTTAACAAAGGTAAACTCATTCTTTACATATTGTCTACGGCTACTTTTATAATTCTGATGGCAGAGTGATGTAGTTGCAAAGGACTGCAAAGCTGAAAATACATTGTTTGGCCCCTTACAGAAAAAGTTTGCTGACCCCTGCTTTAAACCATCTTTGTTCGTTAAAAATACTTTTTCTAGTCATAAAGAACTTATGAGCCAAATACACTGTAAATTGTTACAAGATGAATAGGAAATTAAGAGATCTCTACCCTCTCCAAAAGATCCTGAATTGCAACTTACTAAATAAAGCAAAAATGCTACAATGAATCCTCTTAAGAGAAGAAATAAATGGTAAAATCCGCATTTTAAGCAGGACCAAAGAGAGGCAATATCAGTGCCATGCTGAAAGCCAACAGAGTAACTGTAAGAATAACAGAAACACATTCTGAAGCTGTTTCCTTTATACAGTGTTGATAAAATTTGTTAATACCATATGTTAGTCGTATGGAGGGAGGCATGGTCTGACTATGAATTTTGGAATTTTACCAGCAAACTTGTAAGATTTGAAGTCGCAGATATGCTGAACTGCTCATCTCTGTTCAGGCTATGGCTGGGGGTTCAAGCAGGGGAACAAGAGGAAGAAGTGACGTTGTTTCACATGCAGCTTGAGATGAGGGAGGCTGGACAAGACACCTCCTTGTCAATATCAATCAGTGCTGAGTGTCAACACTTAAGTGGAGGAAAATGCTGCTGCTTCCTTTGTAGATATTTTTGACTAAAGGAGATTTTAACAGAACAATCTGATTGGCTGCTAAGCTATCCAGCTGTGAGAGTAATAGGATCATACCACTATTTGAGACTTGGCAAGTATATCATCATTCACTCAATCAATATCCCCATGAAAGAGAAGAAAAGTAACAGGAAAATCTCTTTGTGAATCTAGTTTTGCACCCACATTTTGTATATGATACCAAATGAGCTCATTTATTTATGACTTTATCTTGTAGCTCTCATATGAGTTGTCTTTAGTTTTTCTGTTCAAACCAAAGTCTGGAGAAGCAAGTCTTGCTCAGGGCCTTGGTTTTGACCCAAAGCCCAACTTCAATTTAATGTGGGATATAGCAAGGGAAATGGTGTTTGAATGATGCAGACACCTTGGGTAACTAGATTCCTGTCTCTCATGACCCATGGCTTCTTATTCTTAGGATGTTTATCTCCCCCGCCCCTACCCCCCAAAAAATTGAGGGCAGAAGATGATATTTCAAAAGTTATAAAGACTTAATTTCCCTGTTAAGTCAAAAATAATTTATTGTGCTTGCTGAATTTTCAAGTGCCCATACTTCTGGCAAAGCTTTTCTTCAGTATTGTATACCAAGCTCAAAGTTGAAAGTTTGGGGTGTCTTCTCAAAGCTACAAGAAATGATAAGAATACCAGTGAACTTCATCCTCTGATTATTGCTGCAAATACATTGTTTTAATGGAAGAATGTATAGTTCTAAACAATGACCCCATTTCATCTTCTCTTGCTTGCTGGAGATCAATTTTTGTCCTTGGTTTTTCCCCTCTGCTTTGTTGGAAAACTTCAGGGCATGAGTTATGTTACAATAACTCATGCCTAGATATTGTAGGGGTATGTGGCCTTCAGGTTTGTGCCTAGCTATGCTGAAGGTATGAACTATTACACAATATTTCATGTCATGTCACGTCTTATTGCTTAATTAACTTTCCTATCAGACCAACACATTTTTGCATCAGCAAATGCAGTGCCCTCATATGACTTAAAAACGTTCCTTCATTTTATGCCAGTGAATCAGGAATACTGTGAAAAATTTATTAAAGGTGAGTTGAATCTCAAGGCTGGAATAAAACCCACTATCATTTATGTAAATAAAGTGTCAAAACTGCCCTCTAGATTAGGGGAAACAGATTAAGTCAGGACTGCTAGGTAGCCTTTTGTGTCACAGTAAAAAACAGAGTTACGTTCTGGCATTTGTACAGATAAAAAAATGGTGGAACATTTTTTTTTTCTTTTCCTGTCCAATCATATAACTGTTCCAATTTCAAAACATATGTTATCCTGTTGGTTTCTTTAAAAAAAAAACAAAAAAAAAACTGGATTTCGGTCTGCAGGTGTGATCATGAGGGATAAAACATCTGTGGTTTGCCTTAGAAAATGAAGGATAATATATGCAAAACTGGCACATGCTATTCATTGCTGCTAAGTAACAACCGTCATAGCAGTTATTATAAAGCCTTAAAAATTCACAAATTGGGAATCTGTAGCTTGGGGGCTAACACATTTTCCCAGCTAAATATACCACACTTCTGTTCTGTCCATGGGCTGGGAGCAAACTTTTCTCCTGTCCAACTCACTCTGTTTATCAGATAAATAATTAGCTCCTTGCAACAAAGAGAAGTACATCCTTCAATCTGTGGGAAATGTGGATGTGATCACAATTGTGGCAGATGTGGCAGGTTGATCCCACTGACTAGTGACCAGAAGGAAAAAGCTGGGACTGAGGTGAACCAGCTGGTGGGTCCGTCATATGAGGTAATGCCAGTCTCAAGGGTCTTTACTTTATAATCTGTGAGGAATGTTGTAAATGAGGAACAAAGTCCCCATTAGTCACTAAGATGGCCTTCAATGCTGAGGAGAGAAAAACATCACGATTTATTTATCACAATACATCATTCCCAGCCAGACTGGTCGAGTGGAAGGAGCAGAGAATTTGGAATCAGACTGATCTGAACCCCAAAACAACCATATGCTGGCTACATGACTTCAGGCAAATTAGCCCTCAGTTTCTTCATCCATTATAAAAGGGCAAATTATTACCATCTTAGGGAGGTAAAGGTGACAATTAAATGAGATATCTGGCAAGATAAGATACTAAAATTATCATAAAATTATCTCGGATCTCCAATAAAGGAATAGAAACAATACTTTCTTCCTTACATACTTTATTTATGGGTTTATACATGAAGAAAAAGTGGTCAATGACACATGTTTCCTATGAACACTGATAATTTTGTGCAAGTGTCCTTGCTCTGTGAACAAACACTGACTGTATAAACCAGGGGTGGCCAACAAGTCGATTGCGATCAACTGGTCGATTGCGAGGCCAATTTTGGTCGATCGTCAATCTCTCACAATGTCTGGGGTGGAATTCCGTGTACCATGGACTTTGAAGCGATTGTAGCTCTTATAACTCGAGCGGCGCCGCTGCGGCACCCGGCTGATTTGAAGCAGCAACTCCAGCGGCGCCAATACAGCGCCCGGCTGATTTGAAGTGTCAGATCATAACATACACTCCTAAGAAACTGACACAATGGGGTATCAGAGTTTATACTCTAGCTGACTCGAAGACTGGCTACGTTTGCTGCATTTTGCCATATTATGGATCACTCACAACAGAGCTCTTGGTCAGACCCGATTTACCTGTTTCATCAAGAATTCCGATACACTTATACAAAATGTTGTTGGAGAAAATTTCAGGTGCTCAGGGGCACCATATGTACATGGATCACGACTATACTACTTATGTCTTAGCTCAAGAACTAGCCAAATTGAAATGCAATATCTCCGGAACGAGCTTAACGAACAGGAAAGAATTGCCCAAGGAAATAAAAAAGCCAAATTTTTCGAAAAAATCCACGGTCGTGTATCGATGGGGTAACACCTTACTTTTAGGGTGGAAAGATAAGAGGATTGTCACTTGTTTGACTACGAGGGGTGACACAGGAATGTCGACGGTCAAAAGGATTACACAAGGTGGTGTGGAAATAATGGTCAAGAAACCCAATATTGTTTTGAATTATATAAAATATATGGGTGGTGTTGATCGGGCAGAACAATATGCATCAAGGTATTGTTTTCTGTGAAAATCGCTTAAATGGTGGCATAAGCTTTTTTGGGGGGGCATGGAAATTTGCCTGATCAATTCCTACATTCTGTATAAACCAAAAAAGGGGGAAAGCCACTCAGCCATTTGCGATTTCTAAAAACACTTGTCAAGCATTTGAGAGGATCATATCGCCAGCATCGTGAGCAAGCGTCTACATCGCATTCCGATGAAATCCGACTACATGGGAAGCTTCACATAGTACTACAAGGGCCAAAAAGGGACTGCGAGGTTTGCTGTGACCGTAACACGCCTGGAGGTAGGCGGGAAGTAATGTATTACTGTGATACGTGTCCTGATAAACCTAGGATGCATCTTGGGCATTGTTTTACGAAATATCACACAAAAACTAATTACAGAGTGTAATATTTATCAAACTTTGTTGTTTTCGATATAAAAATAAATAAATTGGTGAAATTTTATTATTTGTATACGTTTGTTTGTTTATAAATGATTTTAAAGTACTTGTAAAATGTTTCTGCAATTTGGCCGAAATCGTCTTGAGTGGCTGGTTCCTACAGGCGAAAAAGGCTTCGAGCGCAAAGGGGTAGAAGACAAAACTTTCTAGCAATAGTTTAATGCATTCTGGGAATTTGCCAAGGTCATAAATTCCTAGAATTCTGACAGCCTGACACTGTGATCTCCGCCCACCCAGACAATACATTTTGACTTATGTGTTACACTTGTCACCGGACGCAACGCGTGAACG
>PVKE010001514.1:0-98561 GCA_004027555.1 Craseonycteris thonglongyai | reverse complement strand
TCTCTGTCTCTGTATCTCTCTCTCTCTCTCTCTCTCTCTCTGTCAAAAACAATAAAAATAAATCTTAAAAAAACTGTGCTTTAAAAAAATAAAATAAAATAAACCTAAAAATAAAAAAAGCTAGAAGCCAGAATCCTTCATTTAAAACTAACTTGTTCATATTATTTTTCGAGCAGTCCTAATCCAATGCATAGAGTTTTTTCTGCAGAAGAACAGCAGGTATGCTGCACTTGGCTATGCAACTCCTGAATCTGCTGAAAACATGACCAAAGCTTTGAAATGAAATAACCATTGAATTTTATGTCTAGCGCCACAAAAAGTAGTATTTTTGTAGAAAAAGTTTTTATCGTTATCAAAATTATCATTATCCAACATAACATTTTACTTTCTACTATACCCATTTTAGGTAGAGAAGAATATCCTAACTGATTAGAAAAACAATCTTACCTTCAAATTCCATCTAATAAAAGTTTTATTCACAATTAACTTAGCTCTTTTGACATACCAGATGTGTTTAATTCACCATGTTAATTTATTTCAGGATGCAATTCCATACAGGCAGTTATATCATTCTTTTGACTTGATGATACTAATAAAAATTTGTTGGAATATTTTAGTAACCTGCTCTTTAAAAAATTAATCCTCTGTAAAATGCTGGAGGAATCAAGTATAAAATTTATGTATGCAAACCAATGTACACTGCATCTATACTATAAAATTTATTACCAAAATTCCAGTTTTAACTTTTAGTTCAACAATTCATTTATTCATTCAGTCAGTCACCACCTGACCAAACATCTACTATGTGACAAGTTATGCTCTGTTTGGTCCACACTCAAGAGAATCTAAGCATTTAATTAAATATTCTTTCATTAGCTAAGGTAGAGAGCCCCAAGAAGTGATCAAAATTAGGCTAGTGAGTAAATCTAGAATCTCACTTTCAACAATCTCTGACTATAAATAGCAAGCCCACAAATTAAGTAGATTTTAAAAATTATATTTAGGATTATTTTTTATTTACTTATTTAGGATTACACTACTTCCTCATCTAAGCCAGAACCGAATGTTATTCTAAAATCTCTATTATATTTTCAATAAATCAGCAACTGACTAAATCCCATTTAGCAATTTTCAATTTGACATATGAGTGAAGACTCTGAATATGTCCTCTGCCCTTTGTGGGACCCTAATTCCAGAAATGAATTAGTCAAAAGTAGTGATAGTAATAGAATAAATCTGATGACTCATAAAACAAAGTGTTTTAATTTAAGGAGAAAAGGCATAAGACAAATGATTGTGGTCATTAAGAATTATCCTGGGTATTACTGTTTTTGTTTTTGTTTCCCTTCTATAGTCTCACATTTGATTTCAGAAAAAGTTTTATTATTTCTTGAGAAGTCCCAGCAACGTTTTTAAATGCCCAGAAAGAAACCAAAGAATGTTTACATCAGCAGTAACAATATTTCTACTTTAAAAAAAAAGTATAAACAAAATATTTCATGTAAATTTGAATGCTATTATAATTGGTTTAATGTTTAATATATTCTATTTTGTCTGAAGACCAGTTAGGTATACAAGGGCTGTCTGGGAAAAAAATCCAGCCACAAATGCCTCTATTTTTCATATTATATAATTGGATGTTTTTGGACGGCCCTTGTATTGTATTATACTCATTTGCAATTCATACATCTTCAAGATAATTCTCTTTATGTATTACATTTACAAATCAGTCAGCTATTAAAATAATGGCAATTCATTGTTAAAAGGAAAATAATATATATGAATAAGAAAGCTAAAGAATCTCTGACCTATAAATATCCTACTGTATAAAGCCTCTACTATAAATTCCTTGTAAGTTGATTTAACTGCCATTAAATAGGAAACTTTTCTGACAACTGTAAATTATGCATACATTATTTCTGTACTATTTCCTCTTCTCATTTGATCAATTTTTTCCCCCAAAGGATTTGGTATTCTCTCATCTTTCACAACCCCAGTTAAGCCAGGGGTACCATCTTGAGAATGATGCAAGTTGTGGTAGTGAAGTGGGGGCAGGCCCTGGGCAGCAAGTAGAGAGAGTTTCAGTGTGCAGCAGGAATAGCAAATCCAACAGCTGACACATGAAGTAATCACCAAAATTAGTATACTGACAAAATTAGTCAGTCATTTCTGTTAACAATTCTTGCTGGGGAAAAAAGCCTCTCTACTGGCAATAAAACTCAAAAATATGAATTTTTTCGGGTCCTTAATTAAGTTAGAAAACTATCAATTACAAAAAAAAAGAGAGAGCGAGAGACAGAGAAACAGAGAGACTAGACCAAACATTGATTCAATAAGCCCATTTAATGTTAAAAATGGAGGTCATGTTATTTTAAACTGTTTATCAAAGACAGCCAAAATAAATGGGGTAAACAGAGACTATTCCAATAGAGCTACCATCAAATTTCAGTGTAGTTCACTTGGGGATTAAATAGTAAAGCTAAAAGCTTATCAAAGGTAGTTTTATGGAATAAACATGACCAAGACCTGGTTTCTGCATTGCAGATGTAATATTGTAAACAACAGAATGGACGAATCTCAAACCTAGAAGAAAGCACGTAAAATTCAATAGTTATGTTAACTAGCTAACACACTGTTTCAAAACACATAGGTAAACTGCTTGATGCTGGTTGACAATTAGCAGCTTTAAAATCAAAGGCCAAACTGGAATGCTTTCACATTTTCCTTTTCTTTACTGTTAGACTAAACAGATACGCTCTAAAAGCAATTTAGGAAGGAATGGCCTCATAAAACAGCAGGTATGTGTGTTGATTTCTCAGGTAAACATCCACGATTGGTAAGGGGTACTCACAACAAAAAGGCACTTCCCATTCGGTATCAATGATCTACTGTCATTGGATGGCCAAGGCTCATGCCACAGGACTTCTGACACCTGGTCTGAACACATTTGTCCTTCCCAAGGTTTATAGAGACCCACCAGGTTGTATGAGACCCCATTTTATGGCAGCACTTACTTTCTTTTTGGTTGTAAACAACCAATGTGTAAGAGTAGTCACAAATGACGGTTCCACACCACCCTCTGCATATATCCAACTAGGGAGTTACTTCACTGCTGGCCTTTCAACCTGATGGCAGTAAACTGGCTATTGTGCCCACATGACAGCTTTGCATTCTAGAGTCACAAAGCAAGCGAATACAGCAGCAACTTTCCAAATTACAAATTCTATGGCCTGTGTGAGGTCTCTCTTTTAGTTTCATATTCTTGTGGATAGTAGTTACACTGTTACAATGGTTGACAATCAAATCTTTATGTTGAAGTTAGAATGCCATGACATGTTACCATCTCCTCTAATTTCTGACAAAGGGGAAAAACTAAAATTAGAAAATGTAATAGCTGCAAAACCAGAATAAGCCAAATCATTACTGTAATGTGTCACCCAGTCAAAAAAAGGAAAGAATTTCCTATTAAATTCAAACAATGAATCCTATTTTTCCCAATGTCAGAGTCATTTCTAACTAATGGGACATAGTTATTCTACTTTTGTATGAGAGGCCAACGGAGTCTGCTAGTAAGGCAAGTTGTATTTCATTGCTGACTTTAGGTATCCCCAAAAGACAATGTGCTCATGGAGTTTTACCATCCAAGAAAGACTTGGCCACTCAAGAATGAGTTTGAATAGTTTTATTTTTCCATATCTGTGCACTTCAACATATTCAGTAACACACAACATTTGTCATTTTCTACCTTAGCTCAGTAACCCGCTTCGGGGCCAAGACCCATGCCCTTCTGCAACTCCTACTTCATTCCTCACAGCTCATGTGGATCTGTTACTCCCCGTAGGAGGGCGTTTTCTTCAAAGGAAGAGTCACGCCTTATGGATCTTTGATCTTTACACTAGACCAATACTCTGAACATAGAAAGTACTCAATGAATGAATGTTTGTTAGATAAATCAAACTCTACAAAGAAGGGTGAACTAGATCATCTAAAAACAAATAATAAAGCTAAAAATATGAAAGCTGTAGCATTGTGCTCTTAAGCATATAGTTTTGCACTGTTGTGTAAGTATTGAACCTGGAAAGAGGAAACGCAAGTGCAGCTTTAAAAAATAGTGTTCACTACAGAAAGTATTGACTTTGCAATTCATTTGTAAGTTCTGACAAATTATTAGAAGTGCAATAAGAAGGCTTTTAATAGAAGAAAAGCTCAGAAACAGAAATAAGTAAAATGTTTCATTCTGTCTCTTTCATACATTCAAACATTCATGTTTTTAAAATCCATGCAGTTAACATGAAACATTCCTCATATGTAATAGTTATTGTCATGAATGAGAAATGGTATTAATTTTATATTCTACCTTTACTTTCTCAAAGTTGGTTATTTTAGATTGTTTCTCTTAGGGGAAAAAACTCACAACTAAAGCCCAAAGAACATCATCCAAAGGTTACCCCAGGCCAACGAATGCGGAGATATAGCAGTTTATTTTCATTCGTCACACACGTTTGTCCCACGTCTGTTTTGGAATCCTTGTTTGAACAGCATTACATTTCAAACCAAGTATGTATGCTATTGGCAAAGAATCTCTTCAAAATTTTATCTACTAGGTGATAAATAAGGCTTTGTTTATTTATAAAAGTTAGTGAGGAATAAATAAAATATAAAGTATACCTTTGTGAACAAAAAATAAGCAACACACTTATAAAATAATTTACAATCTGTATTTCTTCACTCATCAAGCAGCGGTTGAACATCTGTTATGTGAACAGGATTCTTCTAAGTGTGCACCTGAGCCACGCAGACATTTTCTAAGGGGGCTGTAGGCATAGAGCTCTAAATAAATCCATTTCCACATCTTTAGTTTCCTTATGTACTCCAGCCTAAACTGTATCAAGCTAGAAATCTACTTACGATGGATGATGTATCACTTCACAACTGTTCTTCTTTTCCTTTCTAAAAGAAGGGTGTAACTCACACCCATCTTGCATGTCACCAGAGTGCACTGCCTAAGCTTAAACAAACCTATAGGACACTAAACAAAAGGATAATTCAAAATATTGGTGTCAACATGAGAAATTGCATTTCTGAAATACTGGGAAGTGAAGCCCCTGCCAATCAGGAGATTTATAGCCTGACAGGTGACAGGGTGGTCTTTGGACAGACCTATAGGTGTCACCTGGGGACTTGTTAGAAATGCAAAATCTGAGGCTCTGTCCTGTGACTTTCAAGATTTCCAGGTGATTCCTATGCACATTAAAATTTGAGACACTATAATTATTTTTGGTTTTCAACAAGAGAATAATCTGTCAGCTTATCTTTAAAAGTTATTTTTGATGTTAGATCAATACATAATTGTTTTACATAACAGAATTTTTTAATGTTTTGCAATCATTAAATTTTTTTTTAAGATTTATTTTTATTGTTTTTGACAGAGAGAGAGAGATATACAGAGACAGAGACAGAGAGAAGGCAGAGGGCCCAGAACAGTCTCCATAGTTGCACATCATTGGTTTTTCCACATAGTTCCATTCCACAGGTGAGTTCAGGGCTGCACTGGCAGGAACTGGGCCAGGGTCTCACCCTGGCAAGAACCGAACTGGGGGCACTCCCCAGTTCAGCATATGGGTCTGCACAGGCCAGGGCTGGGATTCGATCCTCAGTCCCCAGTGCTGCAAAGTGAGCACTTAACCCACTGAGCCATCCTGGCTTCCCATCAACCATTGAAATTTCAAATAAAAAATTTTAATTGTCACCTTATAAATGTAAGGGGCATATTTTTTTTACAGTCATTTAGTGACTACATGAGTGATAACAGTGCAGACCACTACTCTAAACTAGCCTCCCACTGCTAAAAAGCCATTCTAGGATGGAGACAAGATGAGTACATCACAAGGATGACGTCTGAGACACAGATGCTAACTACAGAGGAAGATGAACAGATGTTTCATAGGGCTGAACAGGACCACATCGTTAGTGAGTCTCAATCGACATCAAAAATACATTATATTTACTTTCAAATCTGTAAGCCTGGACCTCTAAAAATAGGTCTCAAATAGCATCTATATTTCGAAATAGCTCTCAGATGATTCTGAAGAACAACAGAGAGGGTCACTATTTCCCTTGATCTCTTTCCACTCTCATCTGGTATGCTGGGGAGGTGGCCAGGCACGATAGGCCCTTCCTTCCAGGACTGAGACTCTTGGTGAAATCCAACTACAGCAAATATCTTTATTTCTACAAACTCTGCCCATTTGTCCTCCAGGTGCTAAAAAAATTGAGGAGTCAAAGAATATTTCACAAAATTTTGGCTTTATCAATAAGAAGTTTGGACTTTTTATGAGTAGAGCAGTTTTCAGGATTGTTGGAAGAACAGATATAAAATTTTGTAAATGTTGCAGTGTTTACTGGACATCTAAGGGGGAATGTCAAGTTGGATACATCAGTCTGGATTTCAGGTAACTATAAAAGACATAAATTTGAGAGTCATCTGCATATATATGGTATTTAGTTTAACATTTGGGTAAGGTTGCCAAGAAAATGAGTGTAGATAGAGAAAAGATCAAAAGATATGAATTGCTCTGGCAACATGTTGCCAAATTCAATAACTAAGCCTTTGTTCTTATCTTAGCAACCCTCTCAGGAACATTTAACACAATAGTCCATTCCTTTCATTCCTCCTACAATACTTTCTTATGTTATATTTTTGAAATACATTTGTTTGGTTTTCCTTCTTCGCAGTCATTTCTTTGTTGGCTCTGAATCGCTTTCTGGCTCTGCACACACACACACACACACACACACACACACACACACACACGGCAGGTGACTTCTTAGTCCCATTGATTTATTTCAAACAACAGCAGAAAAATTAAACACAATGTATAATAGCAACTCTTATAATATCTGACACACTACTATAGCAAAGCAAACAAAATCTCAACTCTAAAAAAACTTATTCTAGCAGAGAAAGTACAAAATAATAAAATATATAATATCTTTTTTTTAAGCTTTATTTATTTTTTCATTGACAGAGAGAGAGATACAGAGACAGAGAGAGAACTGAACTGGGGGGAACCCCTAGTTCAGCACATGGGTCCGCATGGGCCGGGGTTGGAATTCGATCCTCGATCCCAAGCGCTGCAAAGTGAGCGCTTAACCCGCTGAGCCATCCCGGCTTCCCCATCATATATAATATCTTAGATGGTGATAAGGCAAAATGAGAAAGATAAGGACACAGAAAGATTTATCAAATCTCAAGGCTTATAATAAACAAAGCAAAGTATTGAAAATATCAAATATATTAAGAACCCATGATACTAAAAAAAAAAAAAAAAAGATGAAAAACCAACATTCATTGATTAATTTCAGAGGTTTCTAGGACCATGACTTATTAAAAGAATTGATCAATGAAAGTAAAAATCAATCATTTATCTTGATTTTTCTATATAAACTATTTCAGAGAAACCAAATAGATGAAGCAATAAATGTATTCTTTATAGTAGAATTTTAACTTATGATTGCCAAAGAAATTAACTAATTGAAAAATTACTATTTTGCAGAAAAGAGTGAAATAATTAATCTGGAAAATGATCAAAATTCTAAAGTAATTAGGTGAAAAATTGAGAATCATTCAACCTGAAAACATCCAAAATTGATTTAATATCATTACACATCTCCTGATATTATAGAATAAAAAGGACACAGAGTTATCTATGAAGTATTCTTGCCAGAAGAATTGAACTGGAACTCAGTCAAGCCTCTAGACATAAAAGTGATGTGCAGAGAATACGGGACACAGAGAAGCACGGGGACACTACACGCAGATGCTCAGCTACATCAATAAGGTGTCTCCTATGTGGGTCCTGGGCGAATAAACCAATGTAAAGAGATATTTTGAGAGCACACTGGGAACTGTGACTATATCCTATAAATTACATATGCATATTGTAAGAAATTATTAAGTTTGTTAGATATAATAAATTATTATTAGTTGCTTTTTTCCATAATCTAGTTCAATACATGCTTAACTCATCTTTGCCACAGTGTTTTTCTAAACCCCAAAGTTTTAACAATGAGTTATTCTAAAGCAATTATCAGATGTCATAATTTAAACATTAAAAAAGAAATCTGTGTATACCTCTATGAGAGAAGAAATGTCATTTGTTATAATTGTATTTCTGAATTATCAGATAAAGAGTAGAACTTCAACAAAAGAACAGTTTTTCCTTCATATCATTATGGTTCCACAGACACATACCTGAGTTCTCTAGTCACCAGCACACAAGTTTGGGATTAGCCTGAGTGGTAGTGTTGAATTCAGTGTGGGAGGTAGTGTTTAACATGGCCTCTGATGATCCACACTCCCTGGTCTTCGTGTCCTTGTGCAATCCCCTCCCCTTGAGTGTGGACTAGATTTAATGACTCATTTCTAAATAACAGAGTATGGTGGAAGTGATGGGACGTCACTTCTGAGATCAGATTATCAAAGACTGTGGCTTCCCCTCTCTTATCTCTTGCTTCTGGGGAAAACCAGCTGCCATAACATGAAGCAGCCCTGTAGACAGATCCACATGAGTAAGGTGCCAAAGAGATCTGAACTCTGCCAAACGTTCTGTGAGTTCAGAAGCAGAGCTTCACCAGCTAAAACTTCAGATGACAGGGGAGTCATTCGACAGTTCGATACTTGGTAAGAGACAGGCCCTAAGCAAGAACCACCAAGTTATACACTCTGGGGTGCCTGACCCACACAAACGATGAGATAATGTCTGTTGTTTTCAACTGCTAAACCTGGGATACTTTCTTATACAGCTATAGACAACTAATACAATCAGAGTAAGAACAGAGAGTTAGAAACCTTCAGGGAAAAAGGCAGGTGCTATAGGCAAAGGAGTTTGGTTTTCTTTCTCTATTTTTCTAATTTCTGCATATTACTAACCAACAACCACTGATGAATGTTTTCATGTGGAAATCTCTAACTCATACAGTACCTTTATGTTTGCCTCAGGCTTCAGCTATATTTATTTTTGCTCATCCCTTTCCTCTCTCCTTTTACTTTTATTTTCGCGTTCCACAACTTGTTTTCACTTGGCCTTTTAAGATTATGAAATCACTTAAGAAATGATCATGTAAGCTGTTTTAGCTATTAGAAAAACATATTATTCTTTATAGTAATAGTGAAGTTTCCTAATGGTGAGCAATCCAGAACAAAGGGTAACGATTTCATACCTCTGTGCTAGATTAGGCAAGGCATTGTTTTTTAAAAAATGAAAGTGGATGTTACTTGATGAAGGAGGATGTTTCTTCCTTGAAGTATTTGGGGGAAAAGTCAGATTTTTTACTGTGGGTGTTTTATAACTCTAGTCCTTAGCTAGCAAATGAAGATTGCCTAGTCATAAAGTTAAATCAAGATGCTAGTGAAAGAGAAATATGAATC
The DNA here is from genome assembly GCA_004027555.1 of Craseonycteris thonglongyai. Taxonomy (NCBI): domain Eukaryota; kingdom Metazoa; phylum Chordata; class Mammalia; order Chiroptera; family Craseonycteridae; genus Craseonycteris; species Craseonycteris thonglongyai. Next base: position 89,131 of record PVKE010001514.1, on the reverse strand, counting down.
TCTCTGCTGTTTGGTTTAATACTATAAAAATTAATCTGCATGATATTTGTTTTAAAATAATTCCCCAACAGTGGCAGCATTGGTAGAATGACATGATTTTACAACATTTCATTGCAATTTGTTTAAAATAAAACTGGAATCATGATTTTACAACATTAAATTGAATGATACGCCATCTTGAACAAATGTGGGGCTAGGGCGCCAATAGAGAGCCAATAGATAAGATATTGAGTGAACACATATCTTGTGTCTTTGTCATCATCATCACGTGGAACTTAGTAGATGACAGGTGACCATATAAGAAATCTCTGTCCCTTAACTCTTATAATTCTCACAGAAAGCCTATGAGGTAAGTCCTACTCTGATCCCCATTTTAACTTGAGAAAAATGAGACACTCAGAGACTAAATACTTGCCCAAGAAATAGAGCTATCAAGTGTCTAGTTGTGTTCTTTATCCCTATGTAATACTTTAATATTCTATTTAAAGCAATATTTGGCTTGCCTAAATTCAAAATTAATAGGGTCTGAGCCAAGAGCAATGAGTCTATCACAGAAGAAACCTTACTATGCACAGAAAAGCTGAAACATACACACACTTACCTACACACATATTAATACTTACCTACACACATAATAATGTGCTAATTACTGTTATTTCTGCATGTTTGATTTTTTTTTAAAGATTTTTTAAAGGGTTTGTTGCCAAGGAAATAAGCACTGAGTCATAAATCTTCATATAATATATGGAAGGTCAAAAATTATAAACAAATTAATGAGGGACAATCAACTTTAATGTTTTTAAATTAACATCCTGCTTTAACTTAAAAATGAGTAGTCCCTTTATTTGCTATCTAAGTGATAATTATCTCTGGATTATACTTGTTAATCAAGTGAACATTCTGTTAATGATTATAGCCATTAATAGAATATTTTTGTTTTCCAGCTCAAAGTATCATTAAAATGTATTTGTCTTCAACATATGTATTCACACTTAATTGTGATTTATAGAGAAGTATAGATTTTGTTATTAAAAGAGAAAAACACAAATATCATACCTTTTATTCTGTATCTTATACCACCTTCAACATTTATAAACCTTAATATTATTTGTTCTGTTTTCACTTGAATATTTATTTGCAGCACTTCATAAAGAGGATAACAATGAATGTCTGAGAAACTAATTCCACTGCTTGAATATCATGTTATTCTGAAGAATTCTACTACTGTGATTCTTGAGAGAGCACAAAGATAACTGCTGCTTAGCGACATATTAATACACTTCTTTGAGCCAGTGTTTCTTCTTATTTCTCTTTTACTCCATTAGTTCCAAAGATCATTAATTAAGAGATAGTCATAGTTACGTTGCCACTGTGCATGACAAACAAGGAGACATTCTTTTTTTGCAAGCAATAAGTGAGAAACAAATATTAACATTTTGTTACATTTTATGTTAAAATGCATCAATATATTTTATATTTGGGTTAAAATATGTTTGCATGTTAATGAAATATGAACATGCTTTCTGTTCCCAAACTCAAAACAAAATGAGAGAATGGAGACTCTTGAAGAGTTTCTCGGTGCTACAGTGAATTCACGCTGATGCTTGGTAACATTGGTTTTCATGTACAAATTACGGAGATATCCTTTTCAGCAGGTCAATGTGATCCTGCAATGTTTTGGTGAGTTAACTTGAATGATTTCTATTTTGTCTGATAGTGGAAAGCTGGCCACTTCAGCTTCTGCACATAGAACACCACGTACATCACTGAGCTCCAGAGATGTAAATGTAATTATCGAAAAGATTCTTTTATGTAAACAAACAAGAGTTTTACAAATATCTGTTAAGGAGTAATTTGAGCATAATGCACATTTTGCATTTTTTCATGCGTAGGTTCATCTGAGAATCAGTATAATTCAGATTATTAACTGTATAACATCTTATATTTCACTCTCTTCAGAGTTTGTCTGGTGTATAAAAAACCTGATTTTACACATGTAATTCGTGTAAACTTTGATGGAATGGAAAAATCTTAGGGCTGAAGACAATGCCTTCAGGTGAACTGATAGAAGATAAAATAACACTTTTTTTTCTAAAATCTACATAACTCTTTTCTGATTTCATAAAGTTTATCAAATATGATGTGGAGGCTTTATGCTCTTATGAACTCTTGAACCCACTGAGCTAATAAGACTGGAATTCCAATGAGTTAGAGACCTACTCTATTTAAATATGTCCACAGACCCTTCTCTCGTAGCGCCTCCCTCCCTCCAGGGTTATGCCTCTGCCTACCTCAAATAAAAGTCTAGTCTTTTATTAGGCGATGTCATAGTCTTGTGGTACCAAATAGGCTTTAGTAAAGAAAGGAAAATAAGCCACATACCTCCTTATACACACATACACACATGTACATACACGCACAACCAACCCACAGACAAGTGCATGCTTAGAAATCCTCACAACCCTTAAATGAGGCTTCCTCAATATGAAGCACCTAACAATATCTGAATGGTTGCTAAAAATAAATCATGCATTCATTTGTTACCCATGGACTACTTAAATCAATAATATAAGATTGTCATTTTTGTCCTTTTCAGAGACTTTAGAGTTTATAAAAAGAGACAGATGCAGCATGATCTATTTTTAATGTGTAGAAGGGGACCAGAGCACACGAGTGTCAATACACCTAATTCGTCAAGAGATCTAACAACCTTTTTAGATAGTCTCAGTGATGACACTGAAAATATCTGTGTCCTCTTTGGATCAGAAGAGTAGCAAGAATCTCCAGGACAATCAGATTGCGGGCTGAGCAGGTTGTAAGGAGAGAGGGCATTTTCGTCCTCTCTGGCCTGGTTCCCCCCACTTCCTCTTGGCCCTGCTCGGGTCAATTCTTTCTGCCCAGTTCCACAGCTTTCTTAGAAGTCTAATATTTATTCAGTTCTCTTTTCCACTTATTTGATTGTCAAGCTCAGTCCCAGCCCAAGTGTTAGTCCAGCTTCTGCAATTGTGTGGAATTAAAAGGCGTGGGGTGGGAGGTGCCAAGCTAGCTCAGCAGTTGAGCACTTGCCTCTCACTTGTGAGATACAGGGTTTGATATACAGCCCGGTGGGGGCAAACCCATATGCTGAACTGTGGAGGCACTGCTAACTGCTGGGATGGCACAGTGACCAAGGTTCTCGCCTTCCCTGCGGAGGCCCCAGTTCCCTTCCCGCCCTGCACAGCCCCGCACCACCCGTGTGGAATGAAACCATGTCACAGCTGAGGATGTACAACTATGGAGACGGCTCTGGGCCCTCCCCCTGCTCTCTGTCTCACTCATTCTCTCACCTCCACTCAAAGACAATAAAAGAAATCTTAAAAAAAACTACATGGGGTGATTCATAGAAAAGGTGGAAGAGAAGAAAGTAGCTAGTGCTAGTGCTGTAAGGTATAAACAAAGTACAAAAGGCTAAAAAATATATATTTTAAACTTCCCAGGAAGTAAGAGAAACCATGCTGGGCGTTCTTGCCTAGTTGTTATTAAAGAAGGGCATGTTTAGAATGTGGTATTATAAAAGCAAGTTAGAATTTGCATGATACATGAAGAAATCACAAATGTCTTTCATACATTTTCTGACACCCTTAGGTTGGAGTAAAACTTGAATACGTATTAATGAAGACTTGCTACATGACTGTACTCTTCTGTTTAAGCTCCATGAGGGTAGAGACAAATACTACAAATCTCTATCCTCAAGGAGCTTAAAAAACATTTTGGTTTATGTTGTAAAGAAATAGTTAAAACTCCACTAAGCAAAATTGTCCGTATTTTTTAACTGACTGGACATTTAGCAAGTATAATAGACTAAAAGACAGCCCTTACAAAACCAAGGTCAGGGTCAGGGAGACAGAAAGAAGAACATTGTCAGACCCCTGTCTGGATAGTTTCTGAGGGACGAAAATGCAATTCGCAGAATGTTTTTCCCATTGGAACGACTACCAAGCAAGGGCTCTTTGACCCTAAGTCTGTGTGAGTCTTTATTTCCTCCAGGAAATCCATTTCAATTAACTAAGGGTCAAAAGAATATATCCGTGTCTTCAAAATACAAGATGGTTACTTTCTCTGTTCTGTCAATGTTTCCAACTTCCTCTTGCCACACAATCATAATTAGATATACTTGGAGTACTTGTTCTTCTTGATTTCTTAGACCATAAATATGTGGCCAAGGTCATGACTCAACGTGTTTGTTCCATAAATACCTAGTGTGCTGTAGGTATTCCATTAAGCAGATTTACACAGTCCACCAATTTTTTTTTTATACTAATTACTAGGTTACAAAGACAGCATCAATTCACTACATAATTAGGTTCTATTCAATCTATGGCAAATTAAAGGTTTTTCATAATTAATAGAATATAATGTATGTATAAAATATAAAAGCAAAGAAGGTAGTCACTAGGGTTGCTATCAGACAGAGATTTTTGTACATGTCTCTATGCATCAATTTCAGGAATACAACTGAGCAGCCTATTATTTTTAAACGTGTTGTATTTTAGAATTCTAACCTCAAAGTCAGTTATATATAATAATCAGTAATTCTATAATATAAAAAATATTTTGATTACATAGCTAACATCTCTACCTTATTTGAACACAGAAATAATAGTTCACATGAAAATTGATCTCAAATTTTTTTTAATAAAAAATTAATTCACAACTTAAATAATTCTGGGAAAAAATGATAGTCATGATAAAAACAGCACAACGACCAGTGGTTTAATTGCCTCTGTCTTAGGCTGACCAGACATCATGTTTTAAACAGGACAGAAAACAATGGTAAGTCCTGTTTTAAACAGCATGTGTGGTCAGCCTACTGACACCTTGAATTTAGTCCGTGAGACGAGGCCGACCACACGTACCATTTGAAATTGAATAATACTGCTGTTTTCTAGCCTCTTTAAAATGGTACGTGTGCTCAGCCTACTCTGTCTCCACCTGCTTTCTGAGTACCACCGCGTTCCTCTTCACACATTCTCCCCATGAATTTCCAGAAGTTCTGGGGAGGTCTCTCTACCGTGAGCAACAAATCAATCACGTTGGCCACTACTAGGCATTTACTACTGCTTTTTACTTCTCTGGTTTCTGCGGTAACTTCTTCTATTGCTCCCAATGTGAAAAGCTGTAACTATGCTCAAAGCTTCTATCATTCCTGGCAATACCTGCTCATGTCCCCAAGGAGCCAATGGGCAATCCATCTAAGAGTGCTGATGTTCTGCCAGAGGGATTCTCCCCACTGCTGTTCTGTTACCAGAGGACACCTTGCACTCTTTATGGAGATATAAGCTTAATTCTTTTTTAAACTTTTATCAAGCTTTTTTGTTTCTTGTTTTATTTTGTTTTTGCCACTTGCTTATAATAACAGTCAAGCAAGAGTCCATGGAGACAGGATCTGAAGACAATCTGAATAAAAGATACGGGGCTGTTTTTAAAACGATCCTTCTCTACTAACACTGGCCCATTGTCCCTAAATACCTCCGCTTCCTCAATCCCCTTTTTTCTTCGCACAAAATATCTCAGACTTTCATACAAATGGACTATGGTTTGCCTGCTGCACCAATCTTGCCACTCTGCCCAGGCATATCTGAATCCTGAGAAAAACAAAGCTGAGGTTCTAGCTAGGAAGTTTGTTACGTGATTACAGAGACTTTTAGAATAATTCTTTAAGACAAATTATCGTCATGCATTGAATGAAATGGTTTTCATATGAATTTTGGCAATAGTTACAGTGAATTACAAGTATACTCAGTACTGGTTCAAAGTAAGTAAGTAACGCCCATCTGCTCGGAAGTCGGATGGGACAGGAAGGGCCTAGGAGGTACTGAGAGTCGGGCGCTACGGGGCTCTGAGCAGTGTGCTGGGTACGTGCTATAGCCCTGCAGGTCCAGGAGAAGGGCCTCCCCACGCCCACACAAAAAGAGGCCTTTCCTGCTCGTATGCTTCTCTGACCATCAGGAAAACTCATGCTAACATCCTCTGGAAAGAGGCAAATGAGATTATTAAAATATGAAGATCATGCTTGTGTACTTTATGTGAACTATCGCAGCATAAAGGAAAATACATTATGAATTGGGCTTTTTGTCCATAAAATAATGTCTAGGTTTTGTTAGCACCCTTATAATTTGAATAATAGAAAACAGATTCACTGACAGTAATCTCAAAACTCAGTATGAGGAGTTTGGGATGATAAAACACACACAGCGTGGTGCCTGAACCTGAGAGTCATGTTTAGAGTCAGAATCCTCAGCTGCAGATTCCAAATAATGAGCATGAAAAAGACCAATTATTACTATAACAAATGCTTTTTGTCAATAACAACATGCTTCTCAAGGCAAGTGCTTTGCAGATAATTAGAGCTCATTAAGGAAGAAGTTGGCTTTTATCTTGAACTGTCTATTCCTTGGAGTAATGACCCCCTTCATTTCTTACTTTTTCCTGCACAGTAAACCTCTCGGCCTCACTGTCCTCTCCTATCTTGGAGACATGCAATGCTTTGCACATAATAGATTGACTGAGAATCAGAAACGATAAGTACTCCTTAGTTTGGATGGCAGGAGTCAGGCAGTGCCTGATACGTCTCCTCACAACTTCCCATTAAAATGCCATAAAGACATTTAAAAATGAAAGAAGCTCAAATACTTTCAAACATAAGAATAATGCTGATTGTTAGATATCCTTCATTAAGTTCAGATTTTAAAGCCCGAGGGATGCTGGGATGACTAGTTGGGTTAAGTACTCATCTCACTGCCCCCAGGATCCAAAGATCAAATCCTGGCCCTGGCCCACGCGTACCCATATGCTGAACTGGGGTGTGCCCCCAGTTTGGTTCTCAAGGGGTGAGCTGCCTATGTGGGAGGCCCTGGGCCTGGCTCCTGCCCTGCACAGCCCCACACCCACCTGTGGAATGAAACTACATAGAAAAAAAAACAACACAGACCAAAACTAATGACGTGCGACTATGGAGACTGCTCTGGGCCCTCCCTCTTCTGTCTCTCTCTATCAAAAAAAAACAACAACAATAAAAATCAATCTTTACAAAATGTTAAAGATGAGCTTACTTTAAACGAAAGAACAGAAGAAAAGCAAGCACACAAACAAATACACAACACTAAGTCTGGTGTGGGGGTAGGGAGGACATGGGGGTGAGGGGGAATCTAGTCTCTCTTGAGTCCATCCCAAGGACAGTCTTTGCACAGCTGAGCCCTAACCTGAGGGGTCTCTCTTTTCTGCAACTCTAACAAATCTCATAAGCCTTGGAACTCTGACATGTGGCAGGTCTTGACATTAATGTCATAGTATTACTAACAAATATTTGGTCACATTGTCTTACAGGTGAGCCCTATGAATAAAAAAAAAAAGAATTTAACTATAATCACTTTCTTAAAAAAAATTTAGTCTTTAATGTTACATTCCCATTTAAGAACGTCATTTCCATATTATTATGAAATAAATATTACCATACTCTTCTCTAGGCTTCCCACAATCTGGCCTTTTCTTTTTTTCACTCTCAAGATTTTTTTTTCTTCTTTTTTTTAACAAAGAATGTTTTAATGTTTTTCTTTTCTTTTTCTTTTCTTTATTGTTGAATTTAATGGGGTGACATTGATTGGTAACAATTAGATAGTTTCTGGATGTACAAGTCTACATCACATCACCCATGCATTGCATTATGTGTCCACCACCCAGAATCAGCTTCCCTTCCATCACTGTATATCCGGTGCCCACTCCCACCTCCCCCCACAACTGTGCAAAAACACAAATAAACAAATGGGACCTTATCAAGCTAAAAAGCTTCTGTGCTGCAAAGGAAACCATCAACAAAGCAAAGAGGCAACCAAACAACTGGGAAAAAATATTTGCAAACAATGCCTCTGATAAGTGGCTAATATCAAAAATATACAAAGAACTTGTACAACTCAACAATAAAAACAAGCAATCCAATTAAAAAATGGGCAGATGACCTTAACAGACACTTCTCTCAAGACTTTTTAATACGGAGGTTACCTGCTTCAAAGAATACTGATTTAAAGAGGAATCGAAAATGATTGTTTTGCTGGTTGTCACCCAGTCTCTCTCCATATCCTCTCTTTAATGCTCAACACTGCCATAAAAAAAAATTCTGGAAAGATGTGACATACCATTTAAGCACCACCTATCTCTTCGTAACTGAAACTCGGTGCTTGCAAAGGGGAACTACACACATGACATGTTTTATGACTTTAAAGACCCTTTCTTTCGTCTCTTCAACAGTGGACAAGTGCTGCCTGGAGAGGGATAAGCGTCTTCTCCCTTAACAGGCATGTGTGCGCGTCCACACATCAGACGTGCCAAAGCTTGGAACCCAGCCATACTAGTCGGGACGTCCTCGCCAGTGGCCCCTGCTGCTCATCAGAGCTACTTCGGTGAAGAGAGAGCTGTGAAGTGTTTGGTCTACAACTTGGTTTTGAGTGCTGTGAACTTCCCATTGCACGAAATTCCTCTTTTTCCTTAACTCTTTCCGCTGCTGCCATCTGTCTCTAAACTGAGACTTCTCAGCAGGGTGCTGTGGCTGTACCCCCCACACATTCGAGTGATAAACACAACGGAATGCAAAGTAAGAAATTTAACCAACATCTGTGAGGGGAAAAGCAACTAAAGGATAAATTAAATATGTATCTTCTTGGTTACCATCAATTTGCCATTCGGGAAGTATCAGCTATCCTTTAAAGTTGTTTTCCCCCTGTTCTTAAAATTTCTGAACACTTTCTCTTTTCTTGCCAGCACTTTTCAAGTCTTGCTGATCCCGCACTTAATTTACCGTTCTAGTATTTATAAGGCTTGTAAAATATAATTTTCATATTTGGATTCCAACCATACTTTTAATTGAACTGTAAAAGCTAAGCTTTCAGATCATCACATAAATCAAATTTCTATGAAACAGAGGGCCTCTAGTCATACCTGAACCTTCGGTGTTCCCCTTCCATTTAAAAGAGAAATTTAAAAAAATTCTGTTCAGTTATTTTTCCCTTTACCAATAAAAAAGTCCCAGGATGAGTCTCTAAAACAAAAGGCTAGCGACGCACAGCTAAGCTCCAGCTAGGGGCACACCGAAGCCACCAAAAGACGCACAGGCCTAGCGGCCTGCACATTCCCTCCCCTGGGGAAGGCCTAAAGCAGGGGTTTTAAAGAAGTGTGTAAACTCTATATTCATGGCTATCCCTCTTTTGTGTGACTTCATGAACATCTGAATAGATCAAGATGATCTTTCAGATCAAAGGTGACAGTGAGGACCCTTAGCAGGGCTGAACAGCCATTGGGTAACACAGTTTTGGTGAAATCATCTCTGTCAAGGCTCTGTGTTCCCGCCTTCAAAGTTCACAATCATTCTGAACGGTGCAGCCAGTAGTGAGAGGCCTTCCAGGGACTGGCTCTTGCTAGGAGATGCAAAAGAAAACCGATTAGAGCTGCCCCGGAAAGGAGTAACCTCACCATTGGAAAGTCACTGCAGGGAGGCTCAGTAGGAAGCTGCGTTGTAGAGGATGTGTTGTGAACGTGGAATCAGAGGAGGGGACAATGGCAGGATAACTCTGTGGCTAGCGTCATCTAGCTCCTTGCCTGAAGCTGTGTCTCCCACCGTGGTGTTGGGGCTGTTGTAGGAATTGATGGTACTTAGAGAATTCATGGGCACCACCCCCCGAGAGAGCCAGGCCTTGCCCTTCCTGCTTCTTACCTGGGCGACACGCTTACTGTGACCACATTGATTTGCCGCCATCTATTAAGTGTGCAAAGCTTTATCTCCCTGAGCTTGGCGGTATATAGGTAGTAACCCTATCCATCCAAAATAAAAGAAATGAGGGTATTTGCTATACGAAACGCACTGTTTTGTTCTCCTTAGAGAAAGCATCGCTCTCCTGTCCAATCTAATTCTTCCCTCTTTACGCCAGATGTTCTCATGTCTGGTTTGCTTTAAAACTTTACTGCTATCATTTACTTTTCTTTGGCTTATTCTTCATCTCTTCCTTCTCTACTAGTTATTCCCCAGCTAGAATCTGCTCTGTGTCCAACCTCATAAAGTGAAATCTGTCTGCCTTAATCACCTCACAATCAGGTTCAGCTGTAACACTACCCCACAGAAGCCATTCTCCAAGGTCACCAACACTTTCCTAGTGGCAAAACCCAATGGGGATTTGCCCATGTTGTGGCTTTGTTCACTGGTGACCACTCCCTCTATTCTCTAAAATGTCCTGACTCTCCTACTTAATCAGACATGGCTCAGGGTGTCTCCTACTTGGCTTCATTTCCTCTGCCACTCTTTCATTTTCTCTATTCCTTAGAGCTTTATCTTTGTCCTCCTCTCATGCTACTTATTGTGTATGACCGATGTGAATTACTGTCATTCATGACGGCCAAATCGTTATTTCCAGCTCACTTCCTAAGCTCCAAATTGGTATATTCGGCAGCATACTTGATATCCCACCAATGAATAATTTACATTGAACATTACAAAATGCGGTTTGCGTTTTTCCTCCAAATCTCCCTCTTGTACTATGTACCCAGGTTCAGTAAAAGACATTGCAGTTCATCCAGTCATTCAAATGAAAAGCCAGTAAATTTGCAGCTTTCCTCTCCTTCTCCTCCAATACGCAATTAATTACATACGTGTCCTTAATAAAGAGACAAACATGTCTTTAATCAGTTCCTTTCTCCACTCTCGTTGCTACTTCTTTAATTCAGGCCCTACCACTTCTCATCGGGACCGCTTCAATAACATTCTAAGTGGTAGTCTCCTACATGAGAGAAAAAATTCTACACAAGTGTTAAAAGAGAAAAAAAAGCAATTCATGTAATGTGTCATCAGAGATAATAAAGATGTGTGATCGCAACATCTAAAACCCTTAAAAGTGCCCCCAAATCTAATTTGCCAGTTTTGATTGCTGGGGCTTTTCACTGACACCAGGGAATAGAAGTAAATTCCAAATGAAACCACCCAGTGCTCTTCGATTTAGAGTGATTCCCATTTATTCATTTGAGTAATAATTTAAGGCTTTTTTTGTGTGTTGGTTTTTTTTTGCTGTTTTTTTTTTTACCATTGCTACTAGCTCTGGGTCAGTGTGAAGTATATTAAACAATAGCCTTTAATAGCTTTTCAGAGTCTCCTGGAGCTGCCATTAAAGGTTCAAAGCCTTACTCTCCGTCTCATACTTTCACTTATTTTCTTTTATGTCGCTAAAATGTGTATCTTTCAGTGTACTTTTCACTGTAAATTGCAAAGTCAGGAATTTGTCTTTGTCATCTGAAGTTCTAGAGTCCATTTGTTCACAAGAATAGCATATGCTCTGCTCCAGAACGTTAGTTTGTAAAATAATGGTTTTCATCTGAGAAACCTTTTGTGTTTTGGAAATGTCTTTTAAGCATGACTATGTCATGTTCATCCTCCTGAAGTATGCATGCCACACACGGTCATTTCAGACTGAGTTCTCTTTCATCTTACTTTTCCTCATCTTTTTCTTGTCCTGAATAGCAGCTATTACAAACATCCAACAGTATAACCTTCTTTCCTCACCTGCTTGAAAGAAAATTGAGGATGTTACTCAACACCCCTTCAATTTTCCTAGGCGAGAGGGGCTGCACAGAAGAAATAAAATTACAATCTTTGTTTCGAAAGGAAAAAAGCACTTAGGCTTGGCTACTGCACAGATCAGAACACTTTTAGCTGTACTATAAGAAAAGTAAGAAGCATCTCTCCTGCCCTGGGCATGGCTCTGCAGGTTGCTCTTCTTCCGTGAATACAGACCTTTACTTGTATCTTCATTACCGCAGCAAGCCCCCAAACCCACATCTCTACTCATCGCTTTTGTAGAAACTTGCTATCCCTAAGGCAGCAGCCCTGGCCTAAGTTATTTCACAACATACTAAGTTTTTTTTCTTCTTAATGCTTTGGGTATGAAGTTGCTTGGATTTGGGGAAGTCTTTCTCTAAGCCCCATTTTTCCCATAAATGTTGCTATTTTTAGTGCAGGACTCTTTAGAACACAAAGATTTTGAGGAATGCATGCTTGCTGACATCTCAAGTATGTATTTACAAATTTAATAGAAATTAAACATGAAATATCCTGTACTTTATTTTAAGCATATGCTTGGATACTACAAGTATGTTTTCTAAATATTAGAAAGTGTCAAATTTGTTTTCTCAATGCCAAATTTCTTCAAACAAGGCCAAACTCATTCTTTATTACCTATCTGCCAAGCCTGAAGCATAAACAGAAAACCACTTTTTTGTTACGTGAGTTACACAGTATGATGCTGAAAAATCTCTTTCTTCCCATATTCAAAGATTGCAAAAATACATGAGTGGATTTTTAATCAAGAATGCAGAAAAGAATTCATTTTTGGCCAAATTCCAAACCAAAAAGACATTTCTCTCTGTCTTTTTTCTTTCCTTTTTTTTTTTTTTTTTTTTTGGTAAATGATAGAACTAAGGGGGAAATATAAGAGGTTACAATAAATACATAAATTTAATTTTAACTACACTTTTCTAATATAATTTCCATGAACATAAAGTCAACATTCAGGTTTAACCTCTCAGTGTCCAACCATTAAACTGTGTTGCTGATTCCTCTTTACCAGATCCCTCCCCATAACCACTTGTCAGAGTCCGTAAGTCACCTTTTCTTATCAACTCTCTTTATCTAACACATGTCTCCTGCTTTAGTCTGTCTTATAAATTCTATCTAGACTCCAGATAGTATTAATTCAGATGCATTCACTGACTTCCAGCACTTTGTCTTATAAAACGTTGACAACTGATAAGTTACAGAGGTACACATAATTCTAATAGACAAAAAAAAAAAAAAAATCTTCTGAGATATTTATCTCAAATTTTAATGCCCCCAAACTCATGATTCTGGGATTTGAAAAAGAAAACAGCTTTCATTTATCACTCCTTTATGTATTACACTAACTTTTCAAAGGAAAGAGCAAATGGGTTTTTGTTTTAATTCTAAATATTATTTGAAGAAGTTAATGACATTAATTTGAGGAAAGAATCTACCTTGCCTTCATGAACAGATTTCAGATGAAGAATTAGCTATAAAGAATAAACCCTAGCAGCAGCTGAAACAGGAAAAGTGATGACCACTGACTGGCAAGAAAATAGGGAGCTAAAATGATAAAATTAATATGGCCACAGAGAGATATGGTTAAGTCAAGGTCAAGCACATTAAATTATATAGATGGTTTGAACCAGGGATGTTTCATTTGAGAATTCTGCTGATGCTTATAAAATTATATGCCTATGTTAATGTAAACAAAATATTATTTGCATAAATTTAAAAGGAGATGAAAGTCATATGTTAGGATTAGTGTTCTTTTTTAAACTATTTTTTCTATTTTTCATAAATAAGTTTAGCATATCTTTAGGTATGGCCATAATAATATTGCTTGCATTTTCTTAATTAAAGCTAGATGCATTGTTAAAAGAAAAGAAAACAAAAGTATTGGCCCTGATAATCCAGCCTATATGTTTCACTTCACAAAAGTCTGACATGAACCCAGAATTTAAACAAAATAACGCAAACCCGTAAAAATACATTAAAATCTTAATTATTCTGAATTTTGCCAATGATAGGTCTTTAGCCACGTTACTTTCATTGTGCAATAGCCACCCCATCATTATTAGGTTAAATCTACCTTAAGAAATAAAAAAAGAGAATAAGAAATTAGTATTGATAGCCCCTGCTAATTTCCAATGAACATGGGTTTGCTTTGCTGATGTGTCAGCTGCTACCTTCAAATCTACAGAATGAAAACGAGCTATGAGGTCATCTGTTCCAAATGTATTATAACAGCCCAGTTCCAGCCAGCCTCAGTCCTAGCTGTCAATCCTAAACAAGCGATCAGCCAAAGGTTCTCACAAGGTGCTTCTGTCTCCTGGCCCAGCATGACGAACTTCCCCAGACTGCAAAGGTCACGGCCTCTCTGAGGAGCAAAATGACGCAGTACTGCAAATCACTGCCGTGATTCACCACTGAAGGAATTCAATTTTATGACAGTCGTTTACAGGAACTGGTGCTAGATCCAATACCTAGCTTTTCTTTCATCTAAACTAAAATCGATTTTAATTTTTTTAATGCCCAGCTTTCTTAAATATACAATGCTAAAATTAGTCTGCATATTTTGGGGAGCATGGTTATAATGGAGGGAGGAATATGAGATTACGTTTGCAAAAGAACCATAGGGAAGATTGATAAAACACCTTTGCTTCTCAGCGCCCACACTAAGTGGGTTTTTTGAAAACTATTATTGATTTAATCGTTTTATGTAGTTTCATGTAAAATTTACCTAATATGACCCCACCAGCAATCTCATCACTTGATCACCAATTCAGTGGGAAATTCCACTTGTTCAACTTTTACTGAGCGCCGCTGTCCAAGCAAAGATAGCTCCCATTACATATGTCTTCCTAAGAAATAACATCTTTCCTCACAATAGCTCCGCATTTCCTGAAGTAAAAAGAGCTGGGTATAATTGTCACTTAATATAAAGTCCCTGGTTTGTGTACAGAGGTAAATGGTTTAAAAGACATTTAGATACTCAGAACTCTATTTGAATCACCAAATCATATTTGGGAGAATTGCCACAGAAATATCACTATAACAGACAAGTTTATTTCCAGAACAAGGCTGTTCAGCTCACATTAACCTAAATATTTAGTATCAAAATAAAATCTTAAAGATGTTTTTTAAAACTCAAGTAAAGATTCTGCGAAACCTTAATTTTTCTCATATAAGCCAATGCATTAGTTTCTCTTCTTGGCACATAAGCTTGGATTCTCTCCAAATCTCAAGCTTAAATTGACAGCTCACACAGTTCTTCTAAAACCCTAACACATTATAGCCAAACTGAATGCATTTATTTTGCTTGTCTCCAGGCTACATTGTTCTGATCACCTCTTCCTCATTAAAGGAAGAAGTGCACCCAGCCTATCGGAAAGTGGGCACTGCTCCACACAGTTTGTCCAGAAATTCCACAGTGCTTTAACATGTGCTATTATCTGGAAACCCAGTAGCCCAGATTTTGATCATCCAGTATAAAATCACAAACCAAAGGACAACTAAATGTCTCTCAAAAATACATAACATTTGCAACTTGGAAACATAGGTATGCAAACACATTTGGTTCAAACAGCATCCTGTTATTAAATTCTTAACAGCAGACAAAGTTCTTACAATTGAGATTCACAGACAAATGCAAGCTGTTTGTGGTGATTGGTGTGTTGATGTAAGTACAGTAAGATGCTGGGTAAGGTGGTTCAAAGATAAAGAAATGGGGCGAGGAGATTTGAGTGCAAACCATGAAGTGAAAGGCCTATGACTGAAACTGAGCAGTTTCACCGAGATCACGTTGAGGAACTGATACACAGAAACTGTTACCTTAAGCAAAAAGAAGTTGCTGGTAAATCAGGGATTTCCAAAGAGCGAGTGGAATATATTGTTAGTGTTCTTGGATTACACAAGGTTTGTGCCAGATAGGTACTGCGCTGATGAAATTAAAGCTAAAAGAGTTCGCATTTCTTGGGAACTCCTGAAAAGTTTGAAAAAAAAAAAAAAAAAGGTGAGGACTTCTTAAAGATCATTACAGATGATGACACTTGGGTCCATCATTACGACCCTGAGAACCAAAGGCAGTCCATGGAATAGCGCCATCAGGGATCCCCTCAGCCAGAACAATTCAGAACTCAGGCCTCGCTGGGGAGGTCATGGTGACTGTTTTTGGTCTGAACACTCTGCCTTTTTAATGTGCACTGAGGGAAAAATGTACGCATCTGTGTGTGCACGGTCAAGGATGATGCAGGGGAGACACCATGTGACTACAGAGAACTAACTGGCTATATCCAGATATGTCTAATATAACAAAAATCATCACCGCCGAGGCACAATTTGTCAGCCTGCCCTCGTAGCAGTAAGCCAGGTCCCTCCTACCATCTCTCCCCTGGGGCTTAAATCTCCGTTCACCTCCTTTCTCAGGGCCAGTGGGCGTGCTGCCACGGTTAGGCCTCGTTCTCGTCTGAAGTGGGGCGAGCGCATAGAGCAGCATCACCCCACAGCACTCCCCTGGGTGACGACCTCAGTTTCTTGGGCTGTACAATACTGTAGCCAGCAGCCACAAGTGGGCATGGAGCATGTGCCATGTGGCCAGTGAAGCTGAGGAACCAGAATTTTAAAGCCTATTTCATTTCTAAATTAATTGAATTTTAGTCACAGAGAGTTAGCAGCTACCATATTAGATAGTGCTGCTTGCAAGATTCCTGACGCCAGTGGAAATTCCCCCAATGATTGTCAACCTGCTTAACTGCACTGGCTGCACATGCATTTTCTGTGACTGTGTCACCTATCCATTAGAAACCTCCAAGCCACTGTCCCTAAATAATAATGAAGAGGCAAGACCAGCTTTTAGCTAACATATTGACAAACACGTTGCTGGAAAATGCTTAGATCACACACAGAGCTTCCGGTTTGCCTTGAAAACTAAAAATCAGACACTACTAGGATCAGTGCATTTGTGGCCACATGAACTAGAGCTGAGGACCAGGGTGCCCTAGAATAAGGTGACCAGATTTTAACATTGGTAAAGCGGGACACCATTGACCGGGGGGGAGGGGGTTCTTGATTAAAAATTTAGTCTATCTCCCGCCGTTCCATAGCTTGTCGTGCATTCTTTCCAAAAATTGGGACTTTTTTAAAATGCCGCGGGATGTGGGACAAATTGTTAAAAATCTGGACTGTCCCGCCAAAAGTGGGACGTCTGGTCACCTTACCCTAGACACAGTTCAGCTACAGGCTCTTCTGCTCACCCGCTAGGCTACCCAGACAGGTTCATTTCTGTAGTTTACTGTCAAGGTTCCTGAAGGCAATGAAGTGTGTGACTACTAACCTAGTTTCTCTTCATACAGCAGAGACAAAAATCTGACAGCCTGGGACACATACATGTGGGTGTGCTGCAAATGCGATGCTGCTGCTATAGAAAGAGAAATTACTCATGAGGAGCTGATGTGGGGTACTCAGCAGCTGTCTGTGAAGCACAATTAGCAATCCCCTGGAAATCCTCTCTTTAGGTGTGGGAGGTGGCTGGCAAAAGCAGTGTAGAGGACAGAGTGATACCTTTAAACCATGTATTTATGTAATTTTTATGAGAATGAAGATACATTAAAAAAGGAGATCCAGAGTTTTATGCATTTCAATATCACCACTTGAAAAATCACTTCGAAAATTGTCAGCATTGTTCTTAACGCCACTTTCTACCCAGACAGGTAAAATTATGCTTTTTAGCATAAATAAATCTCTATTAATATCCTGTCACATAATTCCTGATGGGAAAAAGGGACACATTTTACACTACCTCTATACAATCATATAGAACCTCCTGTACTAAGAGTTGATTCCATTATATAAATATTTCTATTATCTAAATCAGGGGTCTCCAAACTACGGCCTGTGGGCCACATCCAGCCCGCGAGGCCCTCTCATCCGGCCCGTGGAGACTTTTTTATCTGAATAAAATAATATTAAATAAATAATTAAAAACAACATCTACATTTTGATTCTTTTTTATTTGGACCTCGAGTGTGTAGTCAGCCCCCAAACTGCTGTTTGATAGTTAATGTGGCCCGTGGGCTGAAAAGTTTGGAGACCCCTGAGCTAAATTAAAACTCAATTGGGTACTTGGAGGTTAGACAGTGTCTTGCTTTTATAACTAAAGAACATTGGTTTCATTTTTAAGCTCTATTAATCTGTAGTATTTATTTCCAATATTTTTCTTCTTTAAATTATAACAATAAATTCTTGGGCCTTTCATCTAGTTCTTTGTAACAGATAAGTGCTATCTATATTGATCGTTCTTCACACACTTAAAACATGGACTACTCTCTTACAAATAGGAATTCTTGGCAAATTAATTTCTGTTTATTTTCTCCAGAATCAAATTGTCAGAAATCTGATGGCATACTCAGTAAAATGTTGCACATTCTTACATTATAATCAGCACAGATGGCCTAACCATATCTATGTCATATCCATGTAGCAATATGTTGCTACACTCTTAAGCTTTATTCACTTTCAAAACTGTCCTATATTTGTCTATTCACTTTAAAATCCTATATACTATTCAAATGCATCAATGTACTGTTTTAGAGTCATTCTTACCTTTTTAAATTAAGTGATGGATAAATGATGATTGCTATAGCTCATATTTGAAATCACAAAGCCAAGTCCATATTCAAAATCCCAGAAAGAACACTTTTCTGAGTTAATTCCAAAGAATTAGTCATTTATATCAAGTGATTTTATCGGCATCTAAATGAAACCAACATGGATAAAGGAACTCTCTGACTCTCTCTAGCATTTTTATAGTGCTTTAGTAGCAATGCAATTCTTTCATCCTTACTGTTATCCTCAAATTGGACCTAAGATTTTGTAAAACAAACAAAAAAACGTTTTCTTAAATGAAAGAACACAACTGTTAATTGCCAAATATGGCAATATTACACAGTGCAACAATTAATTTCATCATTAGAAGCAACTACTTATCAAAAATTAAAAATAATGACAAATGTTGCCTAGCTTAACACTGCCTTTTTAAAAGAAAAAAAGTACTATTGCTAAAGATTACTATGAATTGCCAAAAACAGTAGTAAAACAAATTTATATCCAGAAAAATGGAATATCCATTATACACTGGGTATTAGCATCTCCAATTTTAAATGGTATAATGTAAAGTCTTCTCAATAACATGTTCTTTCATGGAGAGTTGGAGAATTATCCAAGATGAAGATTTTCCACAAAGATAGTTGTTTGTATGCATATTAATAAATACTGACCAGTTCCTCAACTCCTCTGGTTTAAGTCATTTTCTCCAACACTGTTGAGCTTGCTCAGCAGACAGCTTTAGAAAGCAGACGTTGTGCACTTCAAAACTCTTTTAAGCAACCCTAACATACTGAATTTCATCTCAGTTTTCCTCTTTGAACACTGGCCTTTGAAGTAAGCATGCATGTGCACAAATAATCATGGCACACACAGTCAGAATAAAGCCTTTTAAGTTAGCAGTACGCAAGGAACTATGGTAAAAGACTTTTTATGCCCTGTACTTCATGGATTGATAAATTTGTAAAATGTCATAAAACTAATATCTAAAAAAGCAAATAACATTAGGCATATGAAACACAAGCTCATATTGTTTATCATTTGATTCAGCAGACACAAAAAATTGCTTAGTGAAATTGCTATAAAAGTTTCTAACCACTTATTTTCAACATCTACTTCCCCTGTAATGGACCAGCTGGTCTGCAAACCACACTCTAAGAAGCATAAACTTAGCCCATGTTGCGTACTAGAATGCTTACTGGGACTATCAGTGCAGGTTTACAAATTCAAGTCTCACATACAACAGTAATAGAAGTAGTTATTCAACTTGGAATTTTATTAAATCTCATTTAAGCCTCATGAATACTTTACCTTCCAATAAGCATTTTTTTTTAATTATCTATCCCTATTACCTTTCCATCCATTTGAGTCAAATTTGGGTTCCTTCACCTTCATTTCTCTGATTGTCTTTGTCTCCTATACTGTCTACTTCTCACATTCCCAGTTAGTATGTTTACCTACTGTATTATATAATCATCTTAAAGCACTAGATTATTGGCTCATTGGCTAATAAACTAAAAGCCTTTTTTAATTTTAATTTTGATGTGAGGTAGAATTTATAATGGAAAGAACTGGATTCTAGGATCAGTGATTCTATCATTAACTAACATTAATAATGTGCAGATCCTTACATTAGTCTCTCAGCTGTCCTCAGATTCCTTCTGCTACACTACAAAAGATATTTCTTAGAATGTTGAATCCAGTAAGAAGTTGCAGGTGAAGGTTGTAAATTCTTCCAAATTCCACAGCAAAATGTATTGCTTGTGCTTATTTCAATCCTACGGACATAACCATCAATGTAGCTGGGATGCTCGGGAGGCTGCCTGTGAACTATCTAATTCGGAGTTACATGAACAGACACTTTTGACCTTGCATTCATGCCCGCATCTTTGTGCACCTGTTTACTCTTTGCCATGGTACTACATGCAACATAACAATGTCTAGGCGGACTTTTCCCTTTCTTCCCACCAATGTCCTGCCCTGTTCAAGGAAGAGAAGCAAAAAGAAGCCCAGTTACAGTGAAAAAAGCATCCTGCTGTTGGACCATAAATCAGGACCTCTTCAACAAACATGCAATGACAAAACGATAACATACTTCCCAGAGAAAGATCCTCCTTAAAGCAATGTAGTTCAGATGGCCAAGCAGTCCTGATCAAAATAGGCCCCATAAGTCAAGCTTGACACCACCTTTAGATTTGCCCTTTTGAAACAGAGAATTTGCATGTTGTATGAAAAAAATGACATTTTATGCTATCAGAGGAAACACAGCATTCCTCTCTTACTTAGCATAAAATGATATATATTATGTCTGGGATAAAATACAGTCATTCTTGAAAACTTAATTCCAACATAAAAGTTTGAATGCTTATGTGTGTGTACATATAATTTCTATTATCCACATAATGAATTAATGCATAATAAAATTCTCTGAACAAAATTCAGAATAATCATACTTATTAAGCATTTCCTATGTGTTGAACCCTAAGTTCTTTGCAACTGTTGTATAATTATTATTCCCATTTGAGGACAATGAGACATAAAAGTTAATTTACCCACAGCTTCACAATTAACAAACAAAAGACCCTGATTTTTACTCTATAGATTTAGCTTCAGCGTTCACGCTGCTCTATGCTGTGTGAAATCCAAAACTCTTAAACTGCAATCCTTGTTCTGGAACTTTATTAAATATGCTACTTAAACTCCAAAGGCATCCGTTTCTTCATTTCTAAAAGGGGATGATAACAATGATAGCTAGTGGCTATGTCAAGGGCTTGCTGTGTGAATTAAATGAGGAAAATGTATAAAAAGCTTCCTAAACTTGGCCTGCCACTTAGATGATCTTAAAAAGTGATATACTTTGCCAATTCTTATATCACAAAATCTTCTGGTACCAGAAGAGACAAATGTAAAAGAAGCAGAAACAGTCCTAAAATTACTCCTCCCAAATTTTCCTAATTTCCAGAAAGAGGAGATAAGTAACTTGCTCCCAAACTAACCACAACTAGAGGCTGCAGGAGACAAATTCCCAATACCAAGCTTCTTTGAATACTGTCTGTTGTCAGCCCTGTGCTCTGGATGACCTGGCATAGCGAACACTCGGCCTTAAGGAACATTATCTGTAGATACTGCATGCCTGATGATTTTTATTCCCTTCATCAACATGTTTCTGATTAGCATCGTCAAAAGTGAAAAAGATGACGTTTATTTAAGAGAAGTGAATTTACATGGAAAAAAATAATTCTTTGGATAATTTAAAGATAGCATATTGGCTAAAAAGTGCTTCTTCATATTTTTTTTCTTAAACCTGCAGAAGGAGGTAATGATAATGTCATTGACCTTGATGTTTTGACAGGCCTAATCTATTCCAATGGAGACTGCAGTCAAGAAATAAGAGAAGGCTGACACTTGGAAGGGCAGCAATGGAAGAATTAGGAAAGATCATCTACTACAAAGATGTGTCATTAGAAACCAAGGCTAAGATCGTCCACACCCTCATATTCCCGGTTATTATGTATGGATGAGAAAGTTGGACAGCAAAGAAACCTGATAGGAAGAAAATGGATTCATTGAAATATGCTGTTGGAGGAGGGCTCTATGGATGCCCTGGACCACCAGAGAGACCAACAGATGGGTCCTAGAGTAAATTAAGCCTGAAACATGGCTGGAGGCAAAAGATGACGAAAACTGTCCTACTTCAGGCACATCACGAGAAGGCACTGTTCTTTGGGAAAGACAATAATGCTGGAAAAAAATAAAAGGCAGCAGGAAAAGAGGAGGACCAGATATGAGATGGACTGATTCCATGAAAGAAGCCACAGGCTGAGTCCACAGGCGCTGAGCAGGGCTGCTGGGTCAGGACACTGTGGACGTCACTCACTCACAGGGTTGCCAGGAGTCAAAGCCACCTCAACGGCGCGTACCACACACTGTCAAGTCTTTGTTGAGTAAAGGCATCTGTATCATCAAAAACAAGTTGAAAGGGATTTTCTGTTTTCTATATAATATCTCATCATATATTATCTTTTTATGTTTCCCTTTAAAAAGCAAATTTGCTTTCCTGCAAATGACCTAATATTCTATAATAAAATTATTTTTCAGAAAGAACTTTGTCTATTAGCAAAATGTATTACTATATTTCATATCAATCAGCCACATTCAGCACAAATGGATATAAATTTAGCTATGAGTGGACAGCTTACAAACCAAGGATGCTTAATAGAATAAAGAAAAACAAGTTTGGAATATATAGTGACCCACACAACCAACTAATCAACAGAGTGTATGGAAGTGCATGTTGTGAAACTTATGCAGATGAAGTATGCAACAGGATTAAACTCCCAATTCCTATGAGTGTTTCTATCATGAGGTTGTAACGTGGCAGAAATCAGAAACCACTGACAGTAAGACAGGCAGACTTGTGTGCAGAATGACAAAGCATTTACATGACCATCAGTAAGTGAAATCAAAAGTGACTGAGACTTAAAGAACTGAAGTACACAGATGGTGGCATAAAAGTGGTTTAAGAAGATCTATAGCCATAATACAAGCTGGCACATAAGACCACTGGTGGCAGCGTGGCATAGGCGACTTCCAGGGTCTGCTGGAATATGACATCCTAAGCTCATGAGCTGCATTCCTTTCATTTGATTATGTGTTGGCCTTTGGTAACAACTGCCTTATCATTGAAAGGGAAGAAATATCTTTTCCCTTAAAAATCTATAAGAAACCCAATTCTCCACCCACCCACTGTCTCTGATAATAAAAATACTAGAAAATACAGATTATAGGCAAGGCTCTATCAGAAGTACCTATATGACTTGTGATGCTGACATTCTACTTGCTCATGAAGTCTCATGGGTCACAAAAAACTAATGAAAGCTCCTAAAATTGGACAATGTGCCTTAGAAAATCTGTCCACAGATATAGTTCCAGTAGAAAGTACTCTTTATAAATATAGAGCATATCTCATAAGATATCAATTGATAAATCTATTTAACACTTATTAAAACTTTCAAATAAAATAATTAAACAGTAAACTGTACATGACTATTCAGGATCAAAAAGTCAGTAGAAAAAAAAAATTAGCACATACATATCAAGGTTGCAAAGCTATTTCTTATCTCACTAGGATTTCTTTTTTTGGCCCTATTAAAACTTGTCTTGTAATTCCCTGGCAATCAGAATCAGTTTTTAGTGTAAATATAAACACCATTCTCACTCTTGGTTGCATACTGACTCAGAACAACTGAAAGAAATATATATATACACATATTTTCTTAACAATCCTCATACTGTTTTTCCTAAATAGTTTTCCTAATTATTTTCCACTGATTCCTAAAATAGAAACAAGCCCTAAAATAATGACGTGTGAACAGATTTTGAAGCATAAAGAATGTCAAAACTTCTCAGGCATTTTACCTACAAATTTAAGATACAAAAACAGTTTTAAAAAATATGAACAGTGAACCCTTAGAATAGGAAAACTGAAAAATTCATTTAGGCCAAAAAAAGTCACTGAAGATGATCTGAAGAAGAAAACAAAAAGGATATTTCCATTTCACGTTCCTTAGCCATTTTTGATAGTATATACTTTCCTTGAAAATCAGCTACAGATGTTATTTTTCTAATCAGCTAGAGATTTTATTTTTTATTATCAAATGCTCATGTGCACTGAGTTATTTTCCTCATTTTGAGACTAGTTCTCATATGCTATACACGAGGACCTGTTATTTAGGAAGCAGTTGCTTTCCCTGGCTCCATATGATCAAAACCTGCTACTCTTAGAGTTGTCTTGGTCTATGAGAAATATTTTTAGAATGTGTAATAGTACTAAAAAATAATAGTTGTTATAATTATTATTTAACAGAAACCGTGCAACAGTTTCAAATGACAAACTCACTATACACTTGTATCTTAGATAACTGTGATAAATGTTCACATAAAGTACATTTAAAAAACCCACAAAAGTCACTTTTAAATGACTAATTAAAGGGAGCGATTTACTCTGTGGTAAAAGCCATGGATTTTCTGCAAAGCACCGCTTCATGAGGATCCGGAGAGAACCAGACTTCTAATTCATTAGGCTGTACCTCGAATTAGATAAGGCTTTCCAAGTGAAACCCAAACCTTTCACAAAACATTATTGGTTTCAAATATCACTAGAAACCAACACATGGCAGGAAGGGTCACTCAGAGGTTTCCTGGGGTTCACAGACCTTTAAGCAAACTCAAGATGATTTCTTTTCTCGAGGACAAATGCCAAGTTCTTAGCTAGCCCTGGTTACATTTCATGAGAACTTTACGGGCACACCGAACATGGGCCAATTAATAATCCTAAGGAAACACTGGACAAAACGTACAGGTTTCCTCTGAAGTCCCGCTGTTCCTCAGGCCTCAAGTTTAAATATCACACAGACAGCACAGTTCGTTACAGTTACCAGAAAGCCACAATACAGAGTTCGCATTTTTCCTCGTTTTATGTGCAATTGATGACACCTTGGTCAACATTTTCAAGACATCACTAAACATTACCTTCCAAAAACTGTGTGTTGGCATATAAGCCAGTTAAAGACAGTGCATTTCCATGTACTTTCCCAAAAGGTATCTCCCTTGTATAATATCTACAGAGCTTCTAGACTGAGGGGAAGGAGTCGTCCTTGGTCTCAGCTAGGTCCAGGGGGTCTGGACAAACTCAGACACATTTCTGGGTTCAGTACCCCAAGCAGGCAGATGGCTGGGGTCATATGAGTCCGCCCATACACCCTTTACCCCTAAACTGGTGGGGGTCTCCATCAGCCACCAATCCATTTTTATCAGTCTGCTGAAATTCTTGGTAAAGAAAATTAATACTCATGTAGCTACATTAAAGGATAAAACTAGATTGCTTTTATTCTGTAACACTAAAGAACAGCCTTCCAAACTGAAAGGTTTCCACCATGCTATATGGATGACTACCACAAATATTTTCAAGAAAAATGTGATATTTAACACTTCCCAAGTATTCTTATTCTTTGTCTTTTTCATTTGGAATAAAAATTAATGTGGTATAATCAAAAGAACGTTACAATAGAAAATTAACCTCTTCAGAAGCCCATTGCTACAACTCAATCACTGGTGAATTCCTATATACTTTCTCTTTCCATTAAACATTTATATATTTATCAAGTATTTTTATAGGTGTAATCATAGGGTCCTTATAATTTTGCATGAGTGCAGGTTATATTTTCAGAAGACATTTTTTTCTATTTTAAATATTATTTTTTAGTCCCAAAATATTATTTTAGAGCTAATAAAAGTATGCTTTTCACTCACCACAAGTGTAATAATTATTTGGAATTGTTTAAATTGGATTTACTTTTATTTAGATATAGAGTCATACAAATGTCAGATTATAATGTATTACAGTACATTAGAGCCCAAGGGCCTCTAAAATCAAAATGTTCTATTAGACACACTTTTAGAGATGAGAACACAAAAGATTCTCTGAGTTCAAGTTTCCTGACTCACTACAGAATACTTTCTTTCCACCATACCCTAAGGACTCTAGTTTTTCCTTATCAGTAGCAAAATGCAAAGGGCAGGACTTATATCATGCATGTGGTTTAGTGGTTAACTTTTAATATGAATGCTCTCACAATATTTTATACACACACACACACATATGTATTACATGCATACTTATATATTACATAAATTTTGTATGTATTTCTATATTTCCCTTTTCACATTTCTATAAAACGTGGAGATAGAAATGTATCTTTTCTCTAGAAAAGAAGCCAAAAAAGTATATTCTAAAGTTAGATCCAATGTCTAATGAACAACCCCTACACTTTATTTTAATTATAAACTCAAGTCTCCACAAGTGATACAAACAGTGGAACCAAACCAAATGTTGTCTTATTCTAAATGCTCTACTCTGTTTGAGAGATGGAATAATATCATTTATTAACTGCATATCATGTATGACCAAGTAGCTACTAGTTTAAATACTTGGCACTGTGCTTGCAGCAAAAGAATCACAGAAAAATACAATAAATACTCTATACACTTCAGTGAAGTTTTGCTAAACGGTAAGCTTTGTTCTATGACACTGATATTGATTGGCTAAGTGCCCCTCAGAGGTACAGTTTCAGTTGAAGTGAGTTATCAGCAGGAGTGTATCTGAAAACGATACAGAAATATCCAGCACTCATCTTCGTGCCCCAGTGAGAGCACCAAGGGCCTTCACTGTACAGAGTTAATTCGGAAAAATGTTGTGCACTAAGGCAAACTATCTTTAGATTATTTAAATGTTTTGTTACTGGAAAGGTATTTTAAAAAGGTGATTCGTTTGCATTATTGAGTACTATTTTTTGCTCATCTCTCTTTATCAAGTAGATATTGCCTAGGACATACAAGATTTTTCTCATAATTCACTTATCTGTAATACTCAGTTTCGGATTTACAATAGGGAACTAAGCCCTTTCCTAGGGTATTTCTTGGCATGGCTTTCACTATCTCCAAAAGGAGACATGTGGGTGTAAGATGGGGGCTGTAATTAGGATTCACAGGAGAAAGAAGAACTAACTATGGCTGAATGATAGAAAAATACATTAGCATCTGTGCCCTTGGTCCCTATTCTTAGAGGACGGTTCATGGTGGCCACCTGTTCTCCTGTGTGGCTCAGGGAAGAACGTGTTTCCGCTGACCAGTTTAGTGACCGTGAAAGGCTTCCCGCCCTCCTGTATGCCTGACCCACTGATCTCAGGGCTGCACGAAGTCCTAGCACTATAGATCAGTCCGTCACTAACTGACCCAATCCGGTATTACTTACTGAAATATAAATTGCCTTAGAAGAGAAAAAACAGTCAAGCTTGTCAGTGGTTTTGAGTTTGGGTAGTTTAGGTTGTCATGGCCCTTATTAAGCAATTCCAAGAGGCAGTGAAGCCTTTGTTCAGCTTGCCGATCAAGGCTTCCCTCCCATACTTGTTAGGGGAATACAAAATAGGCAGTCAGCGATCCGTTGGTTCAGTCTAGATTCCAGCCCAGTGATCAGATAGTGGGTAGTATTCACCTACCTTTAGGTGTATCCCTAGGAAAGTCCTGGTTTTAATCCTTAGATTGGAGCTTTCAAACCACCCTACCAGATAAATACCATAGGGCAGTTCACACTGTGGATAAATTAAACATCAAGCAGATAAGTATAAACATATGCTAACTTTTGAATAATTCCACAAAGTGATTTTACAACAATATCCTAAGATGAAGAGCAAACAGAAAAACAGAAATACATATTCCTTTCCAATGGGAAGGTAGCATTTGTATTTCTTTTTGCATAAATTTCCCATTGGTGTCACTTGCCCGTTTTCAGAGAAGGGGTCATATTAATTTGTAAGATTTTTTAATATGTATTATCCAAATCCTCATTTTTCATTAGTGTTTCTTACTCAAATTAAAATATTTTTCTTATGTGTCTTACTTTGTCATTGGACCCATAATAAATTCTTTCATACTCTCAAGCACCTAAACTCTTATTGCTTTGGCAGATAAGAAGCCTGTCTTCAAAGCATTAAACAGCCAGTACAAATAGCCTTTTTTCACAAGTGAGCATTGCTCATTTTAATGCCTCTCATCACCACTTATACTTAATCCTCCTGACAAAAGCCTGAATACCTGTAATTCTCATCCTCTTTCATCTCCAAAGAGCATATGAAATATAGCCTAGATTTTGTCAAGGTTGTCCTGTTAGGAATTATGTGCTCTATGATTCATATATGATGTCTCCATATTGCTGATTATGTACAGACATATACTTCTGCATTTAAGTAAGAAAAAAGTCAACCCCCTCCCAAAATTCTCTTCTTTGTACAAGTATCCCAAAAGCATATTTAGAGTTTTTAGGCTTTGGAGATAACTACCAAAAGTCGATTCTCACTTATTCTAGTCCCACCATTTCCTTCTTTTTAATAACAATGAAAAAAGAAAAATCATGAACCACTGCAGTCCTTCATTAATCAGAGAAATGAACCATATTTTCCTATTAAAAGTGTGGCAACATGTTATTAAGTCCCTATGGCATCAGAGGTATGTCACTCCAGACAGAGTAGAGACCTTAAGAAAAGACTACCCTTGGTTTATAGACTGCATACAAGTACTCTAAGAAATGTATTCTTCAGGATGCAGAAAGGCAAACAGAATGATCAGAATTGATACTTTTTTAAAATGTATCTTGAAGTATATGCCCACCGGAATGCATTTTAGGCTAAGGTAGCATTTAACCTCAATTTTCTAAATCGACTTGAAGTATGACTGGAAGCCACATTGACTAATGAGAATCCCAGCACATGGTATATACCTAACTTTGTAAGTTTACTCCATCCCTCCTTTCTTATCAAGACTTTCTTGGAAATACTGCTGCCATTTTGTTTTTGTTGTTGTTTAGTTTCGTTGTAAAACCCAAGCAGAATAAGTACAAAGAAAACTGCACTTAAATATACTATAATTAAACTGTTGAAAACCAAAGGAAAAGAGAAAATCTTAAAAACATCCAGAGAGTACAGATACATTACATATTGGAAGACAAAAATAAGAACCATAATGCCTGTTATCTCATTTGAAGCAATGAGGCTAGAATAAGATAGAATATTTAAAGTGCTGAAAGACAAAAAGTACTGTCAATATATAACTTTATCTTAAGCAAAAGTATCGCTTATAATTGAAATGAAATAAATATACTTTTAGATTAAGGCGACCAGATTTTAACATTGGTAAAGTGGAACACCATTGACCGGGGGGCAGGGGGTTCTTGATTAAAAATTTGGTCTAATCTCCTGCCGTTCCCTAGCTTGTCGTGCATTCTTTCCAAAAATCGGGACTTTTTTAAAACGCTGCGGGATGTGGGACAAATTGTTAAAAATTGGGACTGTCCCGCCAAAAGCAGAACATCTGGTCACCTTATTTTAGATAAACAAAAGTAAAGCATTCATTTACAAGAAACATAACCACCCTAAATACATTCTTGATGGAATTCTTCAAACAGAGAGAGGTAAATGGTACCAGATAGAAATTTGGATGTACAGAAGAAAACGAAGAGCACTAAAAATGGTAAATGTGTGGGTAAATAAGCAAAAATATTTGTCTTGCTTTTATTGAATTATTTTAATCATTTAAAATAGAAAAACAAAAGTTATTAATTCCTTAATTAAAAATTATAACATGGAGTTTATAACTTGTGCAAGTGAAATATATGAAGAAAATAATATAAAGGGAATTATGTTTCTAATATTTTAAAGTGTTTAATATTAAATAAAGGTAGATTATCATAAATTAAAAATAATTATTATAATTCCTGGAGAAAATTTCAACTATATGCTCTTTATAAGAGCAGAACATTAAATATAGAGACCTATTGAAAGTAAAAGAAGAAAAAAGAAATACCAAGTAATACTAAAATATATTGGTGTTGCTATATTAATATCAAACAAAGCAGGTTTGCAAACAAAAAGAATTCACCAGAGATAAAGACAAATGTTTCATAACGTTAAAATTTAACAATATTATAAGATTTGAACACCATTATTAAGTGGGCTATAACATTATAGAATGTAACACCCAAAGACTGCGGAATATCTTTTTTAATGCACCATCCATGTTCACTGAGGATAAGCTATGTGTTGAATTACAAGAAAGAGCGTTACTGGTTTGCTTGTTATCTATGATCATTAATAGAAATGCCAACAGACTACAGTTTTCTGAACTTCTAAATGAACAGTTTTTTGAACTTTCCTTATGGTTTTCTGAAATTTTCTACAAATAGACACATACAAAAGTACAATTTTTAAGCACAAAATAAAAATCTTTACTATTCCAACCACAGATACTTGAAATCTGTTTCTTGAATTTTTCTCTTTTTCATTTTTCCATCTTATTCAGGAGAATGGATAAAAATAAATTCAATATTCAAGGAGTTTATAAGTCTGTGGTTAGTAGAGAAGAATATTTACTTTCAGTAATCAAGCTACCATGTGACAAAGGGGCAAGACCACCAGCAAGTTCTAAAAAGTGGAGGTGAAATACTGGCATAATTGCACCGTAATGAGGAATGGGCAAGTTACATAAACATAGCATTAAAAGGATATATATGATTATGTTTACCACTGACTGAGTCTGACAAATTCCATTTAAAGAAATTTCTGCTCCAACTATTCAAATGAAAAATAAATTTATATCCTCCAAAGAACTATATAAAGAGCCAAGGATCAATTTTTCAGAAAATTCATTAAAAACTTCTACTTTGAATTAGACCATTCCAGTCACTTCCTAAGGCTATCCACTTTTTCCAAAACAGGTTTTTTGTGTGTTTTTTTTTTTAAGTGTATTCACCCTGTGTTGAAGCCATTTAAGACTGTCAGATAGCAAGCAAATAAAAAGAAATCACTTACCTAATGGGTCAGGGTTTCTTTCATAAGATTCCTCATGAAATTTCTCTGACTTTGTCCATATCATAAAATATAAACATGAACTTGAGGAAATTAAGCCAGCTAAATCACATGGAGCAAAAACAACTGAGAGAAAATAAAAGAAACTGCAAGATGGTGGATTCAGGGGAAGCCGGGATGGCTCAGTGGGTTAAGCGCTCACTTTGCAGCCCCAGGGACTGAGGATCGAATCCTGGCCCTGGCCCGTGCGGACCCATATGCTGAGCTGGGGAGTTCCCCCAGTTCAGTTCTCTCTCTGTCTCTGTATCTCTCTCTCTCTCTTTCTCTCTGTCAAAAACAATAAAGAAAAAGAATTAAAAAAAAAAAAAAAGATGGTGGATTCAAGATTTAGGGTGGGAAACTACAGTAAGAGTGAAAATAGCATATGTATAAAATTAATAATTTTTATGACCATTCACAAGAAAGAAAGAAAAAAAGACACTAAAAATGAAAAAATATCCAAATTTAATAAAAACAGGAATGGAAAATTTATTTTAAATCACTTAGTGTCTCTATATGATAATTATTATACCAGAATATATAATATGCCTCTTGATTCTCCTTTTGGGTTTCTTGTATGTATTCATTTTCTTCAAAAAAGCTGTTCTTAGTGAGGAACTGAGGATATATCTTTAGTTTCAGAAAGTATCCAAAGTAATTGTTCTCATTATATTGACAAGGGCTGGCTTTTCTAAACATTTTATAGATATTGATATAGATATATACACACGCATACAAATACATACATTATATATATATATATATATATATATATATATATATATATATATATATATATAATTTTATCCTATCAGTAACCCTATGATAGAAGTTATCTCTGTTTTATAGCTAGGAAAACAAGAGAGAGATTAGATGATTTCCTGTAGGTCACACAATGTGTTAAATAATAAAAGTGTTCAGAAACAACAGTTTCATTGCCCCATTCTTTCATTCATTCATACATTTATTTTGTGATTTCTATGTTCCAGTCACCATTTGAATTGCAGGGGTGGAAATATAAATACAACAGGAAACATTCTTGCTCTTCTGGAGTCTGTATTCCATTGGGACAATGGCAGTGGGAGAAAGAATCACCCACCTGGAGGAATTCATAAACTAGAAAAGAATTCCTTAAACATCCTAAAAATTTCTTGTGGAAGAAAATAGTAAAATGGCTGAACTTGATGTGAATCTGGGCGTATAGGAACTTGCAGATCTAATGAATTGAGGATTAGGTTATTTTGAACAACAAAAAAAAAGAATTTAATTAGAATTAGAATTTAGCATCAGCTGCAAGGTGATGCTTTAAATGCATCACTCTTTAAAAGAAATAACGCATACATACACATACTATTTGAAACAGGACAGTACTGTTGTTTTCTGTCCCATTTAAAATGCTACGTCTGGTCAACCTATGGTAGAAGCCATTATTCATTTGTTGAATCCTCCCCTAACCCAGCATGTAGGTACAGGTGGGTGACATATATGAAACTTCATCAATCTAGCTAACACCAATTGCCCGTCACTCATAATTTCCCACCCAACCCAGCATGCAGGTCCACCCAACCAGCTTCAAGTGGCTTTTCCATATAAATGGGTGATCTTGGATTTTCCTTAAATTTCTTAAAGGTTCACAAACCTCAGACAAGCAGCATCTGGCCTTAGTATGCCCACTACCTGTTGCTAAACAGCCACAATCCTGTTAATAGCAGCAGCTGGCCTCATTTCATCGTTTAGCTTCTCCCAGACACCTCTAAGCCCAGAACAAGTGGCATCCCACTGAGGATCACTTCGTAGCTCATACCAAGTGGCCTTGGGCAGGCCAAGGCAGTGGCTGAACTCGGCCTGCAAGAGTCCTTGCCAAGAGGACTGAGAACCCGCATATCTGGTAGCTAGCTTCAGACTACACCAGAGAACAACCAGATCACCTCCACAAGTGACAAACCCAAAGGACACACTCACCAGTCACCAGAGCCCTGCAAAAGCTATTTCTGCTCCATAGGGCCAGCTTCTTCTCAATAGCTCCTCCATTATAATCCCAGCCAGTCCTCACAGCCAGTTATCCTGAAGCTCAATCCCTCCCACTGATGTACAGACAGTAAGCAAGGCTCAACTATAACAGGAGGGCATATAAAACCTATACACAAGGGACACATGGAGAGCCCCATGTCCAGTGACCAAAGAGATTGTCACTGGGCTCCACAGGACACCCTCCACATAAAGTCACTCTACTAAGACTGGGCAGTATAGCAGCTCTGCCTAAAGTATCAAACACAGGAAGGCATCCAAAACGAGGTGACAAAGAAACACATCCCACATGGAAGGACAGAACGAAGCTCCAGAAAAGGAACTGAACAAAATGGAGACAAGCAATCTATCAGACAGAGTGCCAGGCCCTGGTTATAACATGATTGTTCAACCTTTTGACTTCCCGAGGACACACTGGAAGAAGCAGCATTGTCTGGAGCAACACATAAAATACACTAACACTAACAATAGCTGATGAGTAAAAAAATAAATAAAATAAAAAATGCAAAAAAAAAATCTCATAATGTTTTAAGAAACTTCACAAATTTATGTTGGCCTCACTTGAAGCCACATTGAGCCGGATTCAAAGCTGTCCTGAGCTGCATGTGGCCCACAGGCCACAGGGTGGACAAGCTTGGGTTATAAGGATGCTGAATGAACTCAGTGAGAATTTCAACAAAAAGACGGGAAACATAAAAATGGAGAGAGAAAACATAATAAAGAACCATTTAGAAATGAAGACTACATCAACTGAAATATAGAAAACATTAGAGGAAATCAACAGTTGATCCAATGAAGCAGAGGATCAAATCGGCAATTTAGAAAATAAGATAGCAGAAAGCCCCAGTCGAAACCACAGAAAGAAAAAATATTTTATAAAGTGATGATAGCTTAGGGGGCTTGCAGGACAACATCAAGTGCACCAACATTCACATCATAAGGGTACCAGAAGGAGAAGAGAGACAGCAAGGAATTAAAAACCTGTATGAAAACATAATTGTGGTAAACTTCCCTAACCTGGTGAAGGAAATAGATACACAAACCAGAGAAGCATAGAGTCCCAAACAAGATGAACCCAAAGAAGCCCACACCAAGACACATCATAATTAAAATGCCTAAGGTTAAAGACGAAGAGAGTGTCTTAAACACAACAAGAGAAAAGCAGTTAGTAACTTACAAAGGAGTTTCCATAAGACTGTCTGCATGATTTCTCATCAGAAACTTTGCAGATCAGAAGAGATTGGCACAAAATATTCAAAGTGATGGAACACAAAGATCTATAACCAAGATTACCCTACCCAGAAAAGCTACCATTTCAAACCACAGGGCAGATAAAGAGCTTCCCAAACAAGAAAAAGCTAAAGGAGTTCATCACCACCAAACCGGTTTTACAGAAATGTTAAAGGGACTTCTTCAAGAAGGAAAAGATCAAAATATGAATAATAAAATGGCAATAACATATCTATCAACAATTACTTTAAATGTAAATGAATTAAGTGCTCCAATCAAAAGACATAGGATGGCTGAATGGATAGGAAAAGAAGACCCTTACATATGCTGCCTACAAGAGACTCACTTCAGATCAGATGACACACAAACTGAAAATAAACAGATGAAAGAAGATATTCATGAAAACGAAAACAAACAAACCTAAAACTAGGATAACAATACCTGTATCAGACAAAATATACTTAAAAAGGGGCTATAACAAGAGACAAAGAAGCAGCCAGTAATCCCTTTTCTGAGTATTTTTCAAAAATAACCCAAAACACTCCTTCAAAGGGGTTTGTGCTTCCATATGTTCATCACAGGGGCATGGTCATAGCAGCACTGTTTACAATAGGAGGCCACCCAGGTGTCCATCAATGATAACTGGATAAAGAGGAGGTGGTACATACAATGAAATACTACTCAGCCAGAAAAAGAATGAAATCTTGCCATCTACAACACCATGGATGGACCTAGAAGGCCTTGTGCCGAGTGCAGTAAGTCAGACACAGAGAGACAAATGTCATATGATTTCACTTGTATGTGGAATCTGAAGAACAAAATAAATGAACAAACAAAAAAGAAACAAACTCACAGATACAGAGAACATTTTGAAGGTTGCCAGATGGGAGGGGCGCTGGAAGAGTGGATGAAAATGAGGAAGGGATTAAGAAGTACACATAGGTACTTACAAAATAGCCATGGGAATATAAAACACAGATGGGGAATAGTCAATAATATTGTAGTAACTGTGTATGACATCAGAGGGGTACAAGACGTATCAGAGTGATCACTTCCTAAATTACATGAATGTCTAGTCACTATGTTACACAACTAATATTGTGTGTCAACTGCAATTGAAAAACAAAAAAATATTGAGAAAACACTCTGGTGGGAAGATTAAAGTGAGAATAATATTAATACAACAGGTATGTGTGACAAATGGTTCTGGCAGTTATTCACCAGAGGAAAAACAGAATGAAAAATAGTCTAGCTGATTATTTGCCCAACTTAGATCTAAAACGAGCACTTAAAATTTTAGTTTCTAAATTTTCATTCAAATCTGTAAATTATGTTGTTTTGTTTTTTTCTGAGAATAATAGATAAAACCATGATCACCCTTTGCTTTACTTGTGTGAACCTAGTCCAGCAATTTTCCCAAAGCAAAAGGTGGGAGTGACCAAAGTAAACAAATTCCCACCCCCAGGACACGAAAACGGGCATCTCGCTGAAAGGAAACTCCCTCAGAGAAACGATAATAACAACGAGGATAGTGAGCTATCATCATTGCACACTGGACAACCCGAACGTTCATAGAAACTCTGCCTTCTCCGTGCTCACGTGTAGAAGTATAAGGTCTCAACATGCTCTTGTAGCGAAAACACATCTTCACTTAGGCGGGCAGCCACTGTGACGGACACTCCTCCCTAAGAATCAACAAATATTTTTTTCAATTCAGTTTCTAACAAATAAATCGTAACATAAGCGAAGACACTTGTTAGCCAAAAGAAAACTGAGGGAAATGGTTTGGAGGAAAAGATTTCCTGCTTATTTGGGGGGTGTGGAAACCCAGGTCAGGCTGGGGTCAGGCCGCAGCTACTGGGAACACCTGGAGCAGGTGCTGGGGCGCCTGGGGACTTGGAAGGAGGGGTCTGGGCTGGGGAGAGAGGGGCCAGACTGCAGAGGAGCCGGCGTTCTGCGGGAAGTGGGACAGCCTCCTTAGGAAAGCCTGCGATACAGCTGTCCCTGCAGCGGCTGGAAGCTCCTAGTCCACAGGCAGACGTGGATGCACACCTGGACGATGCCTCAGGGCGTGTACCCCCGGGCTTCTCAGCCACACTGAAACGCCACACCCTTCCCGCGTGCACTGGCCAGCGAACTCGGCAGAAGCAGGCCGCGTGATGCGGGCATGAGTGGGTATGGTGCTGTGCGGGCAGCGGTGCTAGTCAAACCAGCATCCACGCGAAGCTGTGTGTTTACTGAAACACTTCAGAAGTGACTTTCTGGACACAGGAGAGTGTCGTCAGGGACATGTGAGGTTCTGTTCAAACTGCCACCTAGTGCTGTGAGTGACTGCAGGTTTCCAGAAGCTCTGCAAAGTGGGGGTTTGTTTTGTTTTTTTCCTTCAATTTTCTGGAACATTCTGAAAACTGGTGTGACACTTGTACTGTCCTCAAAGAAGCCCCTAAAACTCTTGCCTTGGACAATGGGCATCCACCACGTCTGGACACCTGACGCAGAAGGAAGAGGGAGCAGGTCACGTGGGCAGAAGGCTAAGCCAGGGCAGGGCTTGGACTTCCCAGGAAGCCTGCACCTCTGTCCCCCCTGAGCAGCATGGCTGGGGGCACTTGTCCCCTGTGGCTTATCCCTTGAAAGACGGGAAGCAGCTTCTGAATCTTGTGTGTTTTCATAAAGCTTCCCACAGATGCATGATTACTGCCATATGCCTGCACACAGAGAAGCTGCTAGCAGCCTCGTGAGCTGGGGAGGCTTTCTGAGCACCCTGGGCCGGAGCCAGAGCCGAGAGAAACTGGACACCCATGAAGTAGACCTGGGCCGCCGGGCTTGGAACGCTCTGGCAGAGGAGTTGCCCAAGTCATACTTCTAATTATAAATCAAAAGCTTTTGTCCCTGTGAAAAGAATGTCCTAAGTTGGAGAACAGGTGTGGAAGCAGACTTTGGAAAGGGGCAAGAAAGGGGGAGGCGGGGGGCTTCCGAAGCCATACCCCTCAGCAGCTGCCTGCCCCACCTACACAACACCCCGCCCTCGGTGCACACTGAAAACATACTTGGGACTTACTGAGGCATGAACTAGCTTTCAGTGTTTGAAAAACATACTCTAGAAAAGAATACTGTCAAAATGACTGGCAAGACTTTCAACAGTAACCGAGAGCAGCATAACCAACCACCATGGTGTCCTGAAGGCTAGATCTCTTACAGCTCCCGGTGCAAGAGAACGCGAGACACGCGTGTGTAAGGATGTGAGCCAGGACCTGGGCCCCCGAGGTCAGCCATCAGCTCTCGCAACTGGGTAATTCAGTTAGTGCCTCTCAGGTTTAGCTCCTTACCTGGAAACAAGACAGCTGGAGAACTGAAGTTTCCCATTTTCCTTTCCATTGTATTGCAAATCTATCCACTTGATGTACAAAATCAAAATAGATGTAACAAGAAGGAAAAAATCCTTATATTTCCCCTTCACTTTTATTCTAGGGAAAATGGGAAGTGACTTGAGAATGTCAAGTCTATCACATCTATTCAACGTAAGTGTTCACCCGGCTCCTCTATAATAACAGTCTAATGAATAAATATGTTTTGTTGTCATTACTTTACCGAACTCATAGGCATAAATTGATTTTTATACGATGACAATAATGAAAGGATAATAGACCACCACATAATTTTTAGGATTATAATCTAAAGCAAAACTGATGACAAGGTTTTTGTACTGCTAATTATTGCAAAACTGGTATACATACCATGTTTCCCCGAAAGTAAGACATCCCCCGAAAATAAGACCTACTTAGAGTTTTGCCTCTTGCTAAAATACGTATAAGGCATCCCCTGAAAATAAGACCTAGCACATCTTTGGGAGCAAAAGTTAATATAAGACACTGTCTTATTTTCGGGAAAACAGGGTATCGTAATATCCACAATAAGAAATGCAAAAATTTTATAAAATCACGCTTTTTAACATACCTGAATGCATCAATTCAAAATGGAAATATCTGGTCACGGGTTTGGACATTGTACAATATTAGGTTCGTTAGATTTCAAGAGACGTTTCTCAATATTGGGGTGTGTGTGTGTGTGTGTGTGTGTGTGTGAGATCTTTGCTCCCATGGAAATAGCAAATGCTTCCTCCTTCCGCACCAGACTCAGCTATTCGTTGTAGCTGCTGATTGCCGATATCTTTCCATCCCAACTATTGCTGGCCCACCATTATTCTGTACTGCGCTATTGTCATTTTTGCAGAAAACAATTTGAAAGCTTTAACACAGGCACTGGTTTTCCAGGCACTCACTCTCTTGGCCAGAACAGTCAGTGCCACACAGTTTGCGTTAAATATTGAACGGTCATTGCTGTAGGCAGCAAAGACGATATGTATTGATTGTGTCATTTCATCTTGGAAGAAACCAGAGTCTCTCGTCTGACTTGCAAAGTGAAATGGGTGTGCTCCTTTGGATACGAGAAAACAGAATAAAAGGAAAGGTGCCTGATGGAAGGCACCACCATGAGACACAGCTCACTGACCTGACTCCTGTGCTGAGAACGTGGCTCCCAGCAACCGCTCTCACAATGTTTCAAATATTTCACAGACGGTCTCTGGCAGCTGTGTTGATAAGGAGTGTTCAAGGCAAGCAAACACAAACTTTGACATCCACTGAGGGGTTGTAAATAGCACACCATTAATGCTCTAACATCTGCTTGGTAAACAGAGCACTCTTTAAAATTCACCTTAAAATGTTTCAGTGAAGAACGAGAGACCAAGCGTGTTTACATACAGGGAGATTGGGCTTGGGAACTATTTATTATTCTGCTGGGTAACTACGCAGCTGTTGTGATTAGTTCTTGACCTTTGGGAGAGCTCCTAACCTGAAACATCTGAGACAGTTGCTCTGCGTTATCGACCTTGCTTCTCTGCCACTGTGTCCTCCTGAGAAGCAGAAGTGCTCTTCACTATAGAAGAGACAAAAATTCAGCTGACTGGAAACCGCAAAACATAATAAGCCGGATCAAAGACAGGCTGTTCTAATGATCACTGGTAGCTTGATCGATCTGCCACATAATTTCCTACCTCTATTCAAAGTCAGCTCTCCTTCCTTATTCTGTATCCAGGAAAAGACAGCATTCAGGATAGGTTATTTACCCACAAGCTTATTTAATGTCACTACACAATTGAAAAATTAAAATACTATCTGTAAGCCAACTCAGCATTGTCTTATAGCTCATTCACAAATTGTAAGTGAATA
This sequence comes from Craseonycteris thonglongyai, assembly GCA_004027555.1. Taxonomy (NCBI): domain Eukaryota; kingdom Metazoa; phylum Chordata; class Mammalia; order Chiroptera; family Craseonycteridae; genus Craseonycteris; species Craseonycteris thonglongyai. The sequence continues at coordinate 49,979 of PVKE010001514.1, read as the reverse complement.
AATCGATGGCAAACGTTTCAAGGAAGATGTTTCGCTATAATGCCTGACGGATTTTCAAATATCTATTGAGAATGTAGGTAAATACTGACCCCCTAACGTGAGGTTTTTCCTATCCTTTAATGCACTGTCTGTGAATAAACAGAAGAGTTAATGGTTCAGGAGTGCATATCCTGTAGCCAGAAGACAACATGGCTCTAAATAGCTGGTACCTTACAGAGAGACTTACTTTCTCTCCTGAAGACTTGTCTTCTCCGTAAAATGAGAGAAAAACACGCCCTTGCTTTTCTAGGTTGTTGTAAGGATTACATGGGTTAATAAATGTGAAGCGTTTCCATCAGAGCCTAGGGAGTGGCAGAGCAGACAATGTCCATGAGCTTCTCTCATTTTGAATTCAGTTGCTATCAATATGCTGTTTATAAAGAAAAGCGTCCAATTCATTCATTATTGCATTTAAACAGACAGTAGGATTGAATTTATGTCTCGGCTAAAGCTCCTTTACTATACTGGTTAACTGAATGCTGCACTGAAGTACACAGTATCTTTAAGCTCACCCACATAAATCAAGTCGGTAAGTCACAGTGCTGCTAACAAATGATATATTTAAAATAATAAAAGACAATACTTAGGAATTACAGCAACACGCTATAAACTTTGGGGGAACCCTACTAAGGTTAAGCAGAATTAAAGTCAAGAAAGCAACTGCCAGCTAATGGAATTTTAAATTTAGCTTTCCATATTTATGTATTATGCATGCATCATATACTATCCAATCTCACTTACCTGTTAGTATAAAATAGCTATTTAATAATGATTTATTTTTCTTCAGTTTTTCTGCACGAATAAATTTTGGTAAGATTCAGAAAGTACTTTTCAAATTAATTCTGCATCCTAACACATTGTGTTCAAAGGGGAAAAGCACCAGGCAGTTAATAACGTGAATCCAAAATCAGTGGCATAAAGAGCGAGAAGTTAATTCAACTGCTTGTCTAGAAGATAGACTAAATATAATTCTGTTTAAAAATTCAAAGTTGTAAATTATGTTTATGCCTTAGCAATTCATTATTTGGATTTTCAGAGTCATTCTATCAATAAGATGTTTCTGGACATCAAACAATCATGACTTACAGATAATTTTCTACTTTTACCTACTTATCTCCACAAACATTAGAGACCAGTTTCCACCCTTCCTGGCTTAAAGTTTATCATTCAACCATTGAAATACTGTAAGAAGTGCATTACTATTCTAAAATACCATTCATACTTGTTTGCAATATTTTCTTATACTATTTTGAATAATTTTATTTTGATCCCTTATTAACTTCCGAAATAAAGCTAAGCAGATTTTAAGCATCTTACTCCACAAAATTCACAATAGGGAAAAAACACAGTCTGGGTTTATTTTACGCACAGGTGTGTTGACTGAATCCTGAAGTGGCAGAAGCATCGTGTAATCCAGCTCATGCAATCCTCTCATTTCGCTGACACTTTCTGCTCCATTCTGAGTCCCTTGATTTAAAAAGACGCCTCGGCAGCAGGCCAACTGTTCTACTATATCTCAAACCCAACAGGACTCCATTCTGAGACGTTGTCTGCCACTTCCTGCCCAACGCAACCTGGGTTTGGAAATAATTCTCTCCTATCTCATGCTGGAGGGCTAAACCACGTGGCCTCCTTAGGCTGGGGCACCAGATCGTTTATGTGTGAGCTATCCACACGACATCAAATCCAAAGGCACTCTTGGAATAAAATCAAGATGTAGACAGAAATGGAATCAGTTCACTGTGCAGCAGACACCGAGGGCCCAGTACCCACATGGTACTGCAGAGCACACAGCCCGCCTCTCCTCTCCCAGGGGAGCTCAGAGGGGCCCCGGCAGTCTTGTGACGGCCTGCAGCCCGGGCTAGGACACTTAGGGAGGCAAGGCCATCCTGACGGCGAACTGCCACTCTCCAGGCCACATTCCGTATATTTTCCTGAGTGGCTGAAATCCTTCAAAATAAATTTAAAATACACACAAATGTGCCTTCTAAATGAAAAGATAAACAACTCCATTTTACTTATTATTGAATATGAATTTGTTGGCCTTCGTATTCCATTCTATATCGTCAAGGAGTTTCTAAAATTTAAAAATGAAATTTCATTAAAGTACAAGGTAAACTTCAAAGTCAAGATGGTTCCACTGAGAAATAAGACTACCCTCAAGGGATGCACTGCATAAAGAAACTGTGCTTTAAACTCTTCAGTTATTTAGAGTCAAAGATATTAACTGAAGGAGACCCTTGATCTTAGATGTGTTCACTTGAAAACCGTTCGTTGCTCTATCACTCACTTTCCTCTCCCTCTCTGTCACTGACTAGTCCCCAGGCATTTTTTTTCCCCAAAGTGAAACCTAAGTCTAAAATAAATGCGTTGATTAAAATCTATTTGTAATAGAAATAGTAGGGAGCTATTGACTATTGCCTGTTTAACGGTATCTTTTTTAACACTGCTTGCTATCGATAACACCTAAATAAATCAGTTGTTAATTATATTATCAACTTGGAAATGGTGACAATACTTGTAAAATTTTCAGTTGCAAATTAACTATAAATAAATCTAACTTTAAGTGACCGGCACGTGTTCAACTTTCTAGGCCTTATCTGCCAAAAATCTCTCTCTAGGGGTAGTTAGGAGAATGAAAGGAGTCATTTTTAGAGAATAAAAAGTAGTACTGCCGTGATACTCAGGCGTATAATTTTACACTGAAATACATCATTTATTTTGACCTCTCTTCCAGCTAGCTTGGATCCTAAATTGTGCCCAAAATAATAACTTAACTTTTCAAAATACACATGCCGGTGTCCTATTCTCCAGTGACTCTCATTCATTATGGCTCATGTATTGGGCAGGGGGGTGGGGGAGGGGGGAACGGGACAGTGTCCAGGTAATTCCAATAAACACTCTTAAGAACCAGTTAGTGAAATATTAATGTAAGGTACAGAATGTCTAAAAGCCCTATAAAATGACATTTGGTAAGGAAGTCTATCTTTGCATGATGCCACTTAACAAGCCCAGCACTGCACATATTGTTTTATTTATTCCTTACAACATCTGATAAAGTAGATACCATTATCATCGTTATTATACAAATGAGGACAATGAAGGCTGAGAGCACACGGCTAACCCAACAGCACACAAATACTGTTCTGGAGCTGAGAGTCAAGTTCAGACATTCATATTCTCGAGGGCTATACTTGTAACCACTGTGAAATTCTACTTGAGATACTACTCTCATACTAACATTCCTAAATTTACCAAATTTAAATAAAGCACATTTAACTTTCCAGGAAATAATTAAATAAAAGTATACAATAGAACTATACATATCAGAGAAACTCATTAAATACTCATTGCTATAAAAACATGATTGAGTTGGACATGGTCCAAATAGCTGAAATAATAAAGTGTCATAAATATCTTTTTTTTCTTTTTATTACAGGAGACATTTTGTGTTTGAAAACTCTGAGGTCTGACTTTTTTAAATTCCAGTACATGCTAGTTAACTTTGTATGTCGACTGGGTCATGGGGTGCCTCAATATTTGGTTAAACATTATTTCTGGGTGTGTCCATGAGGGAGTTTCCAGAAGAAATGAGCATTTGAATCCTGACTGATTAAATCAGACCCCCCCAGCCCATGTGGGTGGGCATCATCCGATACCTCGAGTACCTGAACACGAAAAGGTCGAGGAAGGGAGAATTTTCTCTGTCCCTGTCTGACTGCAGAGCTGGGACATCAGCTTGAGCAGCACCTACACCATCGCCGCTTCTGCTTCTCAGACCTTCCAAAACAGACTGAGACCACACGTCCAGCCTTCTGGGTCTCTAGCTTCCAGATGGAAGATCATGGACCCTCCCAGCCTCTGCAATCATGAGCCCCTTCCCTATAATAAATACCTTTATATATATATAAATATATATATATATGATTTATATATAGAGAGAGATACAGATAGATATGATTTGTAGCAATTCAAAAGTCAAAATTATATTCAATTAGTAACCAGTCCTCTTGTTACCAACCTTTGAAAACTCAACTTTTCTCAACTCAGTGTAACTGAGGTTTTATAGTTCAAAGATTTATACATTTTAATAGTTGGCAATATTAATTAATTCAGGATGATGATGCCCATCTGAGCTAAAGTAATCATATGATACATAGTTAAACATGTTTACAGCATGACAATTTTTTATTTTCACAACAACCCTATTCTTCTCATTATATTTGATTTAGATATTCTCCATTAGATCATGGAACATATGCAAATTGTAAGTTACAGTAATTAAGTTCCTATGAATAAATATAAATCTCTCAATAATATTAAATCAACCAACACGTGTTTCTTTAGAAGCTCATTACTTAAACAATAAAAAGATTTGCTATTATAATAGATTGGGTTTAAATGGGAGCATTTTTTGGTGCAGATTTTTTTGTTTTCCTGTTTGTAGGAGATCTGTGATATTAATAAGAATGAGCTATAAAAACAAAAGAACTCAGGCTTTTTCAAAAGCAAATCCTACTATAATTAGAAATACTCTTTAAATTTTAAAGAATAAAAGCATTCAATTCTATACAGTACTTTCTGTATGCATTGACACAGAAAAACACAATAGACTGAGAAGCTTAAAAGTCACCTTTCTCCAGCGTGCCCTCTGTGCCTCAGGCTCTGACTGTTCCTGCTAGTGAGGCAGCCTTCCCTTTAACCCTTTCCTGAGAGGTAAGTCGCTACAAGGCAACTATTCTTCCTTCTGACAGCAAAGTGCAGGGCTTGCTTGTGATAGCAACCCGGTAAGAAAGGGTGGAGCAAATTCTAGCTTTCCCCTAGGTCCTTCTCCCCCCCCACCAACTACATTTCAATAGATTTTCTCCTTTGGACACAAGAAAGAATTAACAGCACTGATAACCTTTCAAAAGTCGACATAAAGGATCTTTACCTCTTTGTGAAGTATAAGGACACAACTGTTTCCCTAATAAGATAAAGGCAGACCTTCCAAGCCTAACATGGAAGGAGCTGCCTGACTACTTAAGAACCTCTAACCTCTATGCCCAGCATGTTGGAATCACTTGGCTCATTTCCTCCTTGTTAATCTGCTAATGTTTCCCTGTCATCCACATGTAACCTTCAGGGGAGTAATGTTCCTTATTTGAAGACATCTAAAATGAGAGGCAAATTTTACTAAAATTAGGCTCCTGAACTAATTATAGGATGATGTACAAATCGATGCTATGGTTTCAAGATTGATTCGCCCTACCTTTGGCCTGCTTCAAGAGACTTCTATAGCTTCCCCAGCTCGTTAGCCTTCTCTTAAAATGGAACCCACAGCATGGTCCACAGACAGAAATTCTCCTGGCCAGTCTATGATCCAACTTAAGTTCTGGTTTCCTCTAATAGGATTTAACTGGTGATAACCAGGGTGGCTATCACCAAGAATAGCTACTACTACAGAATATGTCCCCATATAAACAAGTAGTAATTTTGACACATTGTATTCTTTCTGATCTTACTCTCATGATTGTTATATCTTTGTCATTTATTTTCTTAATCAGTGACTAAATATTTAAATTTAAATTATCCACTAGAACACCAAGAGAGACTTAGAATAATCTTTAAGAATTAGTGCTCATAGATGTGGCTGCAAGTAGGAAGTAATAAAATAGAAGTAAATTTTCTCCAGCTGTTCTTCCTATTCTAATATTCATAAAGGTTCCATAGATATGTAATAGTCCGGTAATCAAGGGAATGTGAGATAATTCTTTTGTTGTAAATAGGAGGGAGAAAAACAAAACAAAAAAATTTTAGTAAATCTTTAACAACAGAACCTTGTAAAGTTATAAAGTACTTTAGGTAGTTATACCATAAAGCACTCCATCATTCCGCTCTAAGGAAAACACACTAAGATAGAACCATAGCACCTCTAGGAATTTAACAACAGCCATGTCTCCCAGATAGTTATATGTGCTTCCTGGGGTCTCTTGTAACGGGAATCGGCTGTCGTGAACACATTTACATGGAAAGCAAACAGGAGAATAAAGAGATAGGATTTGACAATGAAATAGTCTTTTTTTTTTTTTTTTTAATTTTTTTAAAATATATTTTTATTTATTTATGACAGAGAGAGAGATACAGAGAGATACAGAGACAGAGAGAGAGATACAGAGAGATACAGAGACAGAGAGAGAACTGAACTGGGGGAGCTCCCAGCCCAGCATATGGTTCCGCACGGGCCGGGGCCGGGATTTGATCCTCGGTCCCCGGCGCTACAAAGTGAGCACCCAACCCACTGAGCCATCCCGGCTTCCCCATGGATTTGACAATGAAATAGTCTTGCAGTCATCATGTGGCAGAGCCCAGATATAATTCCTCTAAGTGAAAGACTGTGGAAATATTTGATTTCCAACTTTTGTGAGAAAATGTGCTAGTTTTATGACAACCGTGCAGAATGCAGCTGTCACATTAGGTCACAGGCTGCCATTACATCAGATTTCCAGTTTTCCCATTATGCCAGAATTAGCGGTTACTAATTTAGACAAGAGTCTACATGGGGAGGACATATAACACACTCAGCAACACTGGACTTTATATCTAGAGAAAGAACTACTTTCACAGTGATCTATATGAATGGTGAGCCCCAGAGTTATGCATTAAACCAGCTTTGCAACCGTAAATGTTTCCGCGATCATAATACTAATAATAGCATGTGCATCTAAATATAAAGTGCTAAAAAAAAAAGGTACAGGGAGTTCACCAAGTTAGCCTTGTAACTTTTCTGTAAATTTGAAATTATTTTAAAATAAAAGTTTCTGATTATCAAATAATGCTATTAATATTAAGGCAAAAGTGAAGAGACAAACCACATATTATCAACAAAAAAGAAATAGTAACATAAATCAACAACTCCTACCTTCGATAATTAAAAAGTTAAAAAAAAATGTGGAAAAGACAAGAAAAGGTATTCAACCAAAGATGAAGCATAAATGAAAACACATAAAAATATACACACTCTCAGTTTTAGGAGAAATAAAGATTTAAAAAAGATAGTTGTGATTTTATACCCACCAAATTGGTAAGACTAAAAACTCAATACCTAATATTTCAGAGTGTGGATAACAGGAATTCTTACACATTGCTGGTGAAGGGATCAATGAATCTGGATCAATATCGTCCCTTAAAAACAACTGGGAATTGGGCAACAGCACTGAAGGTATACAAAACCTTTGACCCTATGCATCTACTAGAAAGTATACATCTTAGAGAAACTGTATAAGAAGATAGATATAAGACTTTTGTTTGTCTGTTACAGGCAAAAACTAGCAAGAACCCAAATGAAAAAGAGTGACCAAAAGTTAACTCCACATGGATGATCTTAAAAAGAGAAACTTAAATGGAAAGAAGCAAGTCAGAATATGTACAGCAAGATATAATTTACACTAAGTTCAAAACATACCACATTGGAAGAAAATAGATATGAATTCTAACACTTGATTAAATCTAAAAAAAAAAGGAATTATAAACAAAAGATTCAAATTAGTAATTACTGAAGATGAGAGATGGTCATGGTTGGAAAGAAATACATGAGAAACTAATAATACTGTAATTCTTTTTCTTAAGTTATATGTACACACCCATAACAAGTTTCAAAGAACTGAAACATTTAAGAAAAGGGACTGATATTTAACCCACTAGGTGTCATAATAACATCTATGTCTCAAAATGTTCTCACAGTGTTTTAATAATAGTCAAAATTTTAAGGAACTCTGAATGAGACAGAAGTTCATTGCTAAACAGGAATTTGCACTTGAAAAAGCATTATTGGAGGGAAAAAAATGTCATAATAAAGGCTTTTTTTAAATACTGAAGATTTTATTAGAAAACTCTGAGGTCTGACTTTTTTGAAATACCAGTACGTGACCGTTAGCTCTATATGTCAACTAGCCTGGGTCACAGGGTGCGTCAATATTTGGTTAAATATTGTTTCTGGGCGTGTCTGTGAGGGTGTTTGAAGAAGAGATGAGCATTTGCATCATGAACAGCTTACAGCACATAGCCCTTCCTGATGTGGGTGGGCACCATCCAAAGCCTTGAAGGCGAGAAGAGACTGATGTCCCAGCTCCAGTTGTCAGGCAGAAGGAGTTCTTTCTTACTCACAGAAGGTCAACCTTTTGGTTCTATTCAGGATCTTCACTTAATTGGATGAGGCCCATCCATATCATCTTCTGTATTCAATCTACTGACTCAAAAGTTAACCTCATCCATGAACACCCTCATAGACATTCCCAGAATGTCTGACCAAATACAGAGACACCCTTTGGCTGGCACAAGTTGACACAAAATTAACCATCACAACTACCCAAGTTCTGTTCAAATTTGTACTATCTAAATTCATGATCAAAATAACTTTGAACTAATTGAAAATTTATAATGATTCTACTTCTGTCAACCTGAAGACTGAAATGGCCTTCCCAGAATTTTGATCTAGTTGGTGCTCAGGTGTGCTTATTTTGTAATGTGGGCATGGGGTAGAGGTAGGTAAGTGAATGGGAGGGTCTGAGGCAAGTTTTATTTACAGTAACCATTACAAAGTACAGTTTCTATCAATTTAATCTCACAAATAGATGCAGTTTCTTTTTTCAGTGATTTATGTGACTCACATTTGACACTTCCAGAAAAATTGGAATAGCATATTAAAGCTTAGTTACATCTAAAAAATCTAGAGGGGGGAGTTAACCCTCAAAGATCACGTAACAGAATACTAAGGAAATTATAAAAGACACAGAAGAATATAGACTGTATAATTCCATTTATGTAAAATTCAAATGCAGGCAAAAGGAGCTTTCTGGAGTTAGGGACTTGATCTTGATCTGGTGGTGGTTACACAGTTGTAACAATTCACAAAGTGATCCGCTTAAGATGTCTGTACTTTACCATATGTCCGTTGTCAGGGCTAAGAAACATACCCTTCCTCCCCCCCTCAACGTTCTTCTGACAGGGCTAATAATCGAACCAATAGAGACAGATTAACAGGAGAAAATGTCCAAAGTTTATGTATGTATGTGCCGATGGGTGTCCTAAGATCTGAGACCCCCAAAATGCATTTGCCATTTGAGATTTATATGCCGTTATGGACAATGAAAAAAGGGACAGGATCTATTGCACAGGACGCAGGCAATTTATAGGCAGCTAAGGAAGAGGAACACACACAGCAGGCAAGTTCTTGCTAGGGAACCCAGAGGCCTGGGACACAGTGGGTGATCTAGTAGCAGGCCCCTGGCTTGGAGCCTTCCCAGCTACCACACTGAATTCAAATTAGGCTGCCATGAATATGCTAAGAGTTCCTTCCTGGAAGGAGGTTTTCCACCTGAATCTCTAGGGCAGGAATGGGTGAGGGTCAAATGTTCTTTCTGAGTCTTTTGTTTCTTAATAACCAGACCTAAATCAATATCCTAAATGGCATTTTTAGGGTGGCAAAAAATATGGTGGTCCCCTGAAGAATTATACCTTAATTAAAAAGCTTCTAGAAATCATGGTGTTTTCTTCATACAACTGTATGGGCAATCTGAAATATGTGCTAAGGATCGGGGGAAGGTACACAAGCTAAAACAAATTCTAGAGGAGAGTAAATCAACATGTTTCAGCCAGATAAGATGAGCTCTGCAGACTAAAAAAAAGACTCCATTTAGAGCGAGCCAACACTTCAATCAACACAAAGTCGTTATAGTTATGGTGAGAATAGTATCCGTGTTGCATTTCCTGGCTTCTTGTTTAGAACAGAGGCTGCTGCAGTCTCTTCAGTTCTCTTGGTAAGCCTAAGGCTTTTAGAATATAAAACACTACATAAAAACTGTGTTTCCAGTAGAATGTTTTAAATTGAGATACAATGCAGCACTGAAAAAAATATTATTTGTTAAAATTATAATTTAAATATGAGGTCAGCTTTTCCTACTATATTTAGGACTTAAGTATTTGTTACACCAAAAATAAAATTGTGTAAGAAAAGGACGTTTCCCCAAATCTAAATAAGTAGACTAATACTAAAAACAAAACAGAACAGGTATCTGCATATTTTCTACTTAAATTTTAAATTTCACACACCCAGCTTCTCAAAAATTCTCTTAATTTACTGAGCATTTAACTGCGTCCTTTGCTCACTTCTCTTTCAGCATGTGACACACTGAATAATATCCATTGTCAATTCGAGCTCTTTGGAATAATCAGATATGCTTTTGAGGGGAGACAGACAAGGCTTTGGTTCATCAAACCACACAGACGAAGGTGAGAAATTCCCAGTAAGCAGAAGGCTCCTCCAAATTCCCCAGGACTCTCTTGGACTTGATTACACTTACAGATCCTAAAGAATTTGATTTGCATTTTAAAGTATTTGCTATCTCTTTGTCTATATGTAAATAGAATGTTACTGAGGTTAGCAGACGTGTCACTGAACGAGGGACAGGAGATTTGACCCCTGGTATTACTCAATAACTGTGAGACTTTGAGTAAGGTTCAAAGCTATATGTTGTCACATTAAAAAAAAAAAAGACTTTAATGGCTGCCATAAATGCTTTACAAAGATTGGAAATTGATGTGCTAATGAGCTTACTCTCCTCCTCACACATAGGCTGTCTGCATATTACACTTCCCTCTAGACTTGAAGGGGCGATAGATAGCATTCCACATGGGTACGGTTTGCTCCCTGTGTTTTCTAGTTATGCCACCTTCCAAATAAATAAAACCTTCCTTAATATGCCATCAGTACCTGCCTTGTAAAAAAGCTGCTGTGTTTGGCTAAGCCTCTGCTTTGCCCTTCTAAGCTGCCCAAGGTGCGTGCTGATAGCCGCAGCCTGACCCAGGTTTCAGCTTTTACATTTATAGTTATTTTCTATTGTAATTCACAGTAATTTCTTTAAAGCTGAGTAAAGACTAAGAAGTAAACTGATGGTCATAGTTTACTTTCCTGTCACTCTGATACGACATCAATTCATTCAGATATTCAACGATATTTCCAGCTAGTATTAGATAATATCTTGATGTAACTATACATATTTTATGCATGAAAAGTAAGCAAGCTTGAATCTTGAAAATATAGCTGATAGCCCTGCACATGAGGAGACCAATGAAATTATTTTCTTTAGGGAGTAGATAGAAGGCAAACACGTGAAACATTATTAATTCCAGAAAGAGGTTGTTCTTTTCAGCCTTCTTCTCCATGTGTGCAGGCCTATGAGGTCTAACATTGTGCCAGGTGTATTTTGAAGACATGGAAAGAAGTACTGAACTTGTCTATTGCCAGATGGAAAGAGATCACCAAGTAGGCTTGAAGGAAGCTGTTATACAAAGTAGAAGGCTAAGGGACCTGCTGAGATAGCACCGGAACGTAACACATAGTGAGGCATCATCTGCAGTGATGAACACAGAAAAGAGAACGTGCATGCCTCAAGATGCCTCAGTTACAGGGACTCATCTTTTATTGACATGAGTCCAGAGTCATAACCAAAAGAGAGGGAATCATTTCACATTTTATTTAAAATTACTCACTTCTTGAATTGACTAATAAAATGATCTATCAGCTTCTATAGTTAGAATGACTTAAAGGACCAAAACATGAATTCCCAGGGATTTGTATGTGTCTTTTGAAAAATGCTGATAAGATAATGAATAGCCTTCACAAACATAAAGTGATACCTGTGTCTGTTCTTCATACAGAACTTTTTGCCACATTCTATCTTTAAAATGGATAATAATTGTACTTTCCAAGTAAATTTTTTGTAGGGCAGAGTACCTGATAAATTATGAGTATTCTGCATAAAAATAAATGTGTAGATACATGTGGAGCTTCAGAGATCATTACATAATAATATGAAGATCTCCCTTCACTCTAACTTTTTCTTATTCCCAACGATCTAAATGAAACCTTCTATTGGCTCAAACATATGTATGATTTTGAGAAACCAAATGAATGTTTTTCTATACTAATCAAAGTGAAATAATCTCCGAACTGGGTTTTTTCCCCCTTAATACTTCGACAGGATTCTGATTCTTCAGGGCATAGAAAATGCTCTTTGAAAGTGGAAATACACCTAGGGAGAAATACCGTTAAAACCGTTTTTCTGTAAACACTGCTGATGACTGGATGTACGTGCTCTGAGTACCAGACTCGACCCCACTGGGTTTCTTCCACTCACTGTAGACTTGACAGCTACAAAAACGCTTCTTGAGTGTGCCCAAGACGCTCCCTTACCCCTTCCACGTCTACTCTCCAGCTCCTGCCACCTCTTCTAGCACTGGGCACTTGCACTTTTATTTACTATGTCAACCAAACTTCTTTTCCCTCTGGACTTCAGCTGGGTTTACATACACACTAGCAGGGACATGTCAGACATGCAAGGACGACAGACACACTGAATGCTTAGTCCTGGCTCCCTCCCTCAGACACTAGCGAGATTTGCTCTCATTAGAACCACCCCTCCAGCTGGGCCATCACTGCCCTTTAGCTCCTCTTCTGCTGGGTCTGCCGCTAGCATCGGGGCGCTTCACCACTCAGTGCTGCTCTCCCCTGGTCCTCACCACACTTCCTAAATAGTCCCTCTATAAAATTTTCTTCCTTGTCCCTTCTGAGTGAGCCAGCTGAATACTGTCTGGCTCTAAGCGGCACACTGAAAAAGATTCCACACAATGGAAAGACAACCATGTAGATTTTGCTGCAGAGTTAACATAAGAAAAATGATAAATCACAAACTTCAGATAATAGGCTGTGGGGTTCTGATTCCGAATTCCTTTCCTTAATAAGTTAAAACTCTCTCTTTCTCTCTCTCTCTCTCTCTCTCTCTCTCTCTCTCTCTCTCTCTCTCTCTCTCTCTCTCCCTGGTGTTGCTAGGTGAACTCTGCACAGGATTAATTAATTAATTTCACAAGTGTTCCAGTTGTGTACATTAATAACAGATTTTATTAATTCTATTCGTAAGGGTGGGTGGGGAGCGGCTTCTTCTAATCTTCTCAACAAAGTGCCTGCCACTAAATATTTACAACCACAGAACTCACTGTTCTCTTTCTATTTGTGTGGTCCTGAAGTTTTCCATCTTTCTCTAATTTTAGGGCTTTAACTTTCTTCAGCAACTGCTTCAGGGTTATTCCAAGATGCTGTGATGAGAACCTTTGCATCAGAATAACTTTCCAATTGAGGTCCTAGCAGCAAAAAGTTGCCTTTGCTCTAGCCTCACACCTCCGCCTCCTCCCTCTCCCCTCCCTCTCCCCCACCTGCAATGATGTGCGCTCATGTATTACTGAGCTATAATTTCAGTTGTCACACTAAGGGTTTCTGGATCACATCTGTGTTGTCTGTAGATACTTTGCTTAAGTCTACAGTTTATTTTTAATATTTTGAAATAAATATGTTTTAGGATCTCCCAGGAAACAGTTCTCAGAAGTTGGTACGTCTATGCCCTACCTTTTCCTCGGTTCAGGATTCTTCCTGTTCTCGTCCTACTTCTGAGAAGTCACTAAATGAGGAGAAGAGGAATTCTGCTTCTTAAAAAATAGAATGACTCTTATCTATTGAATAGTATTATATATACTTGGGCACCATTAGCTCGCTGGAGTTATAACCGCAGAATTATCTAAATGTCATTCACCTGACACATGAGGCCATTTCCTTCAGAAAACTGGTTTGCATTTACTTTCATTCCAATAAATCATTGCTCAGCGCAGAGATGTTTCTGAAATAGTTCAGCCTATGGCTTCATATGTAACCTGGTTGCTGAGAGCCTGGCACGTTCAGCCGGGTTGGAAATCATGCTGTTTGCTGGTAACAATCCAAGAGCCACAGGGATTCAGACCGCAGTCCCTGGAACCACAGCGCTCAACGTAATATATTCATGAGAATGAAGTTTTTGTCACAAAATTCGCCCATAAAAGTTAATTGGAAAACACTGCATTATGTTAGCTATGTGAGTGACTGTGTGCCAGTGAGTGCTACACGTGTACAGTCTATACTACACGAGGGGTAATAGAGAAGGTAACTCACCAGGAAATTTTCCCTGTGACCACTAGAACATTACAGATAAAATTCTGTCTCACGATTAGCACCAAGATAATAGACTTTCTTCATACAATATTTTTTTATTTTCTCTAAGAAAATGCTAGGATTTCAAGATGTAATACTTTAGAAGTGACTTCTGTCTTATATATAGACTGTACTTTTCTATGTAAATACCCCACAGTGATGAATTCTCCGTACACCTTACCACAGTCTTGGTTATCTTTGTTAATTAAGAAAACTGAGTCATTTTTTCTTCATTGATTAAAAATTTAAAAAAGCTCCACATATGGTTTGGTGGCAATCTTTTCCTTAAATTGTATAGAACGAAGGAGGGAAGTATTAGGCGTAAGAGGTGATAACTGCAGTAGGAGCATGCGCAATCGTTGGGGCGAAACACACTCCAGCTTCCTTCTGGGAGGCAGTGTGCACACCAGTTAGGAGGGAAAAGACTATGGAGCTGATCTGCCAAGTTCAAATCCCACCTTCGTTGGTTTCTAATGATATGACCTAAGCAAGTTACCTAATTATCTCAAAAAGGGGATTATAAGAGTATCCATCTCATAGAGTTATTATGAGCTAACATTTTAATCTACTTAAAACAGTGCTCTAAAGTGCTAAGTAATCGCTAATTTCCGATTTAGAAGTGATCATCTCTTTTCTATATTTATAAGATTTGAGTCATATCAATTTCTACCCAATCATTGTGGTAACTACAAGGAGCCAGAGGGCTTCTGCATCTAAATATTCAGGCTTTATTTCAGCAACAGAAAGCACGATTGGTATTTCTATCATGTTTTGACAAAGTTCCATATTGCTTTTACGGTTCAAAATGGAGAACCTCATTAAGCAGTCAGCCAGATTCCTGACTTTCACAGTAATTCATCTTGGCATAAAATTCTCTAAGTTCCTCCCTTGTCCAAAGGGAAGCCTACATCATGAGTATACCTGAAATGTAAAATCAATAATGTTCTTTCTGTAGTCCATACTGTAGCAGTTAGGATTTTCTCAGCTATCAGAAACATGATATTACTGAGAAAATACGCATGATTTCTTTTTAGTTGTTTTTTAAAATATTAAAGGAAAAATAATGTTTTCTTTGCCCCATAAGGGGGGAAAAACAAATTCCACAGTGTTCACAATCTCCCTTTGGAAATATGTGTTTCATGGAGTTAAAATGTTCCAATGATGTTGTTTTGAGATCATCTGGCCTGTTTCTCATTCTATGTCACACACAAAGAATTCTCCCACATAGGATGAGAAACTGGCCATCAGTTTTTCAAGCATCTGTTCTCAGATGTGGCTTAAGCACTTGTGTTTTAATAGTTTAAAAGTTCCCAAATGGATTCCTGGACTGTGTAAAAACAGGATAATTGTTAGAATATTATAAAGGAATAGAATCTGACCTAGGTCCAGTAGCATTGCAATTGTCCTAATAGCTACCAAAGCAACATAGCAACGAAGATCATAAAATGCCATGACCCAAGAAAATATCCATCTTTTTAGCATTTCTGAACTCAAACATAAATTCACTGAAGCATAACCTATTTCTGGATACTCATAATGACAATAAATCTAGCCTTGAATTATAAAAGGATCATACGTTTTCAAACCCAGTACAATGATTAGATTCACAAGTCACACAAATAACCTAAAACCTTTCAAGGAGCTAATAAGAAAAGATTATCTCCCAGAGTAAGTTCTTATTTGTTCTTTAGATCAGCCTGAAGACAAATCTGTAGCTGAAAGTTAAGCTACTTAAAGCTGGGTAAAAGTTGCAAGTCTAAAATATAAATTGTAAAATACCTGTATATTTTGGTGATCTCTTTTCTCCTTTAACAAAATGATAGCATTTTTTAAAACTAAAACTCTAAAGTCTGTAAATGATAAATCTAACAACATCATTACAAACTTGGCATTGCTCTTACTTTTGCTGAATATCATATAAGTGAGTCAATACAACTTTTGTTTACTTGCCTAGTGAATATAAACCAAGTCAACGAATAAATGAAATGTTTGTAAATAATCTATCTCCAGTACTCACCTCTGATATAAGCCATAGATTTATAACTGTATTCCAGATATCACCATGTGATATCCCTCCACCCCTAAAATCTAGTTCAATTCATCATTTCTCTTACAGACCACGCACCTTATTCATCTCCCAGTAGGTGACCTTGATTCTGACTTTGATTTACTATCTTAAATTTGCTGCCCTCCTAACTCTCTTTAATAAACTAATCAAAATGTCCTTTTAATATTCCCTTCTGTCAGTTAGTCTCAAATTTATACCACTCTCACTATCAATACCCAAACTATGCTTTCTATTTCACATTTAGCTTATTAGGTTTTTTAGTCTACTTTTTCACATCCTAAATCATCCTAAATATGATTATTACTTACCATTACAAACAACTAGCATCCAATGTGTTGTTCACCTTTAAAATAACTTAAATTATTCTCAAGAACACAAATTTTGGATTCTTCAAACCAGAACAAAAATCTTTTATTAGCTGATGCCCCTTGCCTGCTGTAATTTATATCTTATTGCTTCTCTCATGAAATTTTCTTTCCAGCTAATCTTCACCTGCACACCCAAGCAAAACACCCATGCTTGTTCTGGCATACCAGTACACTGTGCTAGCTAGCTTAGCATTCCACCTCTGCTATTACCATGATCTTCACCAAATCGTACCCTACACTCTTAAAAGTCCAGCTTAACACTTACCAGGTTTAAGATTTCCTAAGCATTCAATAAACGTTACTTGAATAATTACTATATCAGTCAGGAGAAAATAAATTTTGCAACATAACATCAAAATCTCAGTGGATTGAAACAATACAGGCATATACATCACTTAAGCTACATATCCATTTCAAGTCTGTCAGGGGGTCAGGGGATCTAGTCTGTGGTATCCTTACTCAGATACCAGGCTATCGAACCCTAAAGCCTAGAATACACCCATTTCTATGGTGGAAACAAAGGCTCATGGAAGATCATGCACTGCTCTTAGAGTCTTCAACCTGGAACTGAAACCCATCGTTTCTCCTCACATTCCAGTCCTAACTGTAAACTAAAGGTTGTGAAGTCATACCACTCGTCCCAAGGAGAACAGGAGATACGGCTGGGTTATCTCACGTGCCTTTAGATTGTAGGCTACAAGCTGATCTTAAGTGGGATATATTTTCTTCTCGCTTTTCACTGCTTATATAATGATAATAGCTGGCTTCTTCCAGTAGCTCTCCCGTCATGCACAGATCTTATGTTGGTGGCTCTAAGCTTCTAGCCTATCCTAAAACTGGAGTTATCAAAGATCCGGTCATGGAACAAGCAATGTGGTACAAATGGCTCTCCCCTTTGTGGCTTTCCTTAGTGCAGTTAACCCTCTCTCCAGGCACATGATACACATGTACTTCCTGGGGCCACGTGCCTTGTGGTGGCCAGTAACTTTTGGCCTAAAATGATGTTTCCCTGCCAGGCCAGTGCGTACAGTGGCTGGTGCAAACCCTCAAGAGCCCTTTATCTCTTGGCCTGGATGTCAGCACATATAAAAGCAGTGGCACCTTTGTGGCCTAAGTCTAGAAAGAGCAGCAGCTACAATGAGCCTGGACTCCCTATCGACCTATGGGGCGCCTGGAGCAGAACAAGAAATAAGCTTCCACTGTTTGAGATCAACAGACTCCGGAGCTGCTTACGTACAATGTAGTCGAGGTTCTACTGACTCGTACAGATCTCAGAAGAGCTACCGCTCCAAGGGGCAGCGAGCAGTTTTTCTCCTTCTCGTGGAATGTCACAACCACCACCGCTTGGCTGCTTTCGGGAGCTGAGTCTGGCTCTGGCCCGCTGCCAGGCATGGGGCATTCGGGATCCTGTTTCCCCACAGGACTGAGCTCTGGCTGCCAGTGTTTGCTCTTGGAGTCCGATTGCAGTAAGCTGTGAAGCCCAGGCTACGGCAGCGTGTTTCTAGTCCACTCCTGGCGCACAGAGATGTTATCTTGTTTACGGAGACTTCTTTTGATGTTTTCAATTATCTTACCTGACGTTGCCCTCTGTTCAGCATGGAAAAGGGGCTTTTTAAAATAGGCTTTTTAAAACAGTGCCACTTTTTCCTCACATAACTCTGATGGTTTTCAAATATCAAATCTTCACATCAAGTCGAGCATTTGCCAACAGTATGATACAAAAGTATGATTCAGGAACGAAAGCTGGGCATCATTGGCACTTTGGGCCAGATAATTCTTTGTGTGTTGGAAGGAGGGTCTTGTACACTGTAGGATGTTTAGCAGCATCCCCGACCTCTGTTCATTAGACTCCAGTTGCCAACCCTCACCACTCACAAACACAAGTTACGACAATCACATATTTCTCCAGTCACTGACAGCTATCCTTTGGCAAAGAAGGCAAGATTGCTACCAGTTGAGATCCAGTGACCTCAAGGTAACTCCAAAAGAAGAATGACAAAAATGTACTGAATAAATTATTATAAATTTAAAGATGAAGTTTCTTTAGGTAACTATTGGGGGTGGGGGAGATTTCTATTATAGATCAGGTGTTTAATGAAAAAAACAAAGTTTTATTACCGTTTCCTTACATATTTCACAAAGAGAATGATCACTAACATGTCAAGGTATTGTGTATGAAGCGCCATGTGCACGCCAGGGAAGAGTGCTTGTGACACACAGGTGTCAGTTAGCGTCTTTCTATCCATTAGGAGGTGGATTGCCCATCGTAGCCTGCCTGGGACTTCTGGGTCTGGCACTGATGGTCCCAGTCCTGGGACAGCCCTCAGGGCTGAGCAAACCAAGACGACTGACGCCCCCTCGGTTTATGTCTGTGGTAAGTCCATGCTAGCCCTAAGCATTCTGCTAACTCCTAAACGTAAGGGACTTCTCTAACCACCCCTCTCCCTATTTCCTGGCCTCTCTGGATGTTTATTTTTTACCTTAAATCTTCAGACTCTTCACTCACTTCACTGGCATTGAAACAAATGTGAACTTCATATTTTTTTCCTATTTCAAAAGAAAAGTCAAAGAAAACACTCCAAAGGTCTTTTGTGTATAGCGCAACCTACCAAAGGTTATAATATCACAAAAACACTGTCGAAAACAGAGTATCATAGGGCAGCCGGGCCGCTCAGCAGGTTAAGCGCTTTTGCAGCCCTGGAATCTGAGGTGCAAGTCCCGGCCCACACTGTGCGGACCCACATGCTGAACTGGGGTGTGCTTCCCATGCAGAGACCCCTAGTTGAGTTCTTGCCAGAATGAGCTCCCCATGAAGGAGGACCCTGGCCCGGATCCCGCCCTGCGTGGTGCCCGTCCACCTGCATGGAACAAAACCATGTTGAAAAAAACCGATGATGTACAACTGTGGAGACTGCTCTGGGCCCTCCTCCTTCTCTCTGTCTCTGTCTGTGTCTCTGTCAAAAACAATAAAATAAATCTTTTTTAAAAATGAGATACTTGCTGATTTATATCATTTGTGTGTGTGTGTGTATGATCATACACATATTCACATACACACTTCAAGAATATTTTTACCTTCCTACTATTTTTCATCTTTTTTCTGTCATTTACATATACAATTTGAGCTAGATCTCCAGAAAGATCATACTCATTTGTCAGCTGAATTTTGTCAGATGAGTATTACTAAGCAGCCAGTATTATACATTTGTATTATACCTTTAAAATAAAAGAGACAGAATAAAGTGAAAAATACAATGTATAATGTGCCCACAGCTGAGCAAGGACTCGAGCCTGTGCCTATGTTCCTCACTGCTTTATATAAACAACCACTAATAAATTTCCATTTCACTGAAGTTCAACTGAGAATGAAAATGATACATACTGAATTGTTCTAGCGTCACTAAGCTACAGAGCAATTACTATATTGTATTCTTACTACCCTTCTTAGTTTTAAGCCGTTTTCTTTTTTTTGTAGTCATTTTATTTTAATGCGTAAAAGGGAAGAATGCAAAAAATTTCCATGACCTCACTAATATAATCACTATGTGTTTGCAATGGCTTCAAGCTAAAACCAATAAAACTATGACCAGCACACACAGATATGTGTAGCCAAGAGGTGTGAGCTATCCATTATCCCTAATTTCTTATGCTTCTTTACGTAGGTCTGACTTCCAAATAATAGGGCAACAAGAATTATACCGAAGACTAAAGGGTCTGTGGCATCAATCAACTCATGGTCAGGCTGAAGTTCTCGTCCTTTAAGACTCAGCTGCCCTCTAAGATGAAGTAGTTAGGCCCCTTTAAGTTGCTCTGTTTGAAATGGTGTTGCTTTGGAGGGAAAGACTATCATGCCGATGAGTCGCTGGTAGAGCGAGATGCAGGCACAGTTCCACCCAGGCCTGGCTCACGTTCTCAGTGTCGCCATCAGTTCTGTCCTTTGTATGTCCACATCGCTTCCGGTGGGTTTCCGGCGTTGCTGGGAGACAGGGACGAGCAGCCACTGAAGGCATACGAGCTGTTTCTAGGAAGAGAGCAGCACTCATTCCCACAATCACAGTCCTGAAACTCCTGCTGTCCACGTGGTCCCTGCGTCAGTCACTGTCACTGGGCCGCTGTCCTATGCCAATTGTCTAGCCCTGGATTATCAGAACCTTTCTTACTGTGACAAGTTAGACAGGATGGCCCTGAGTGCCTTAGATCAAGTACTCACCCTTCTGCTGAGAGTGACACTAATCCCACCAAATGAAATGCTGTCACGCAGTGGGGTAGGGATACCGTGGATGTTGGGTCCAAATGACCAAGCGTTCATTCTCCCAGATAGATCAGCCACTGGATGCGGCCGCTGGAGAAAAGGGCTGTCTCTTTGGTGGCTCCCTATAGTGAGGCAATTCCTGAAGGGGCTGAAAGCTGAAGGCGCCTGATGAAGGCCACGAGTCCTTCACTCAAGGACAGTCTGGGCAGCACATCACCATTCTTGCCACATTCATCACAACCCCTAGAAAGTAATACTTGTGTAAACTCTATTCATTAATATGCTGCGTGTACTGGCTGAACTCTGAAAGAGAAATAATTTTTAAGTTGACAACAGAACTCAAAGATTGGTTTCATTAATTCTGTACTCTTCCAGCTGATAAGAATTTGACTGGGGGAAGCCGGGATGGCTCAGTGGGTTGAACGCTCGCTTTGCAGCGCCGGGGACCAAGAATCATATCCCGGGCCCGGCCTGTGCGGACCCATAGGCTAAACTGGGGTGTGCTTCCCATGCAGGAGGCCCCCAGTTCGGTTCTCACCCGCCTGCCTCCCCATCCCCCACCCCCAGTTTAGCCCCTGGCTTGAGGGGTCATGCTCCCACACAGGATGTCCCCAGCTGGTTCCCACCCTACATGGCTCCCACCCACCTGTTGAACGAAACCATGTCAAAAACTGATAATGTACCACTAGGGCGACTGCTCTGCGCCCTCCCGCTTCTCTCTGTCTCTCTCTGTCTCTGCCAAGAACAATAAAATCAATCTTTAAAAAAAATAATTAGACTGAAACAAAATGGGACCTTTTTTGTCCTTTATTTGTCCAATCATTCTATATCAATCTCACACCCTAAAGAGGTAGAACACAGGGTCAAATTCTTTGAAAGTATGAATCCACCTCACATTTTAGTTTTAAAAACCAGTTTTGGAGCCACTAGCTCAGTTACACAGCAGCATAAAATCACCCTCCCCCACACTAATAAAATGAACAAAAATAGTTTCTAAATGAAGAGAGAAAGAAAAAAGAAAAAAAACAATTTCTTTATAAGAAGCAACCAAATACGGAAATGGGAACAAATGAAAGCCATAAACCTCCAAAAGTGAAGCTAAGGAGAGGAACAGAGGATTCTGACATGAGAGCTGGTAGGGTATGACCCCCTGAGCCAGAGTTTTTGCTCCCAGAATTAACCCTGGAAAAAGAAAATTATTCTGCAAAATTCTCACAAAAATATTGCATTTGGAGAAATGTGAGCTGTGGAGAACGAGGCAGCCTTTTTGGTCCCCCTCCCCCTACTATTCTATATGGTTTGAGTGCATATAATGAGTGCACATAGGATACTTTTAGTAGAGATTATTTACCTAAAAAATCAGAATAAGAAGTAAAAAGTTGCCCCACGTGCCACATAAATAGTGCCTACATAACAGCATTAGGTCAACATACGGGCATCTAAGAGTTGAACTTGGCCAACATATTTTTTGATCATCATGTCCTCAGTAAACATACTTAGAAAAAAAGAACTGTTTGGTTTAAAATAAGTCGTAGAAATTATACCATAGCACTTTTCTGTATGAAATTATTCTAAGAAGATATCATCTCTTATACATGACCTTATTATTTTGTTTTAAAGAGTATACATTGAAATAATAACTTTTCTCTCCCTAAGGCCTTTATGTTACACCTTTTGTTCTACACATTTATCAGGTATTAACAGTATCAGTGGCAAATTAAAACCATGTATTTGTTCATTATTCACTGCCATGTATTCTTACTCTCCCAATCTTATACAGTGTGAACACCACTCACTCTCCTCCTTTATTTTTAAATTCCATTAGATTACCAACTAATTCTTTTGCCCAGCTCTGTGCAAGGCACTGTGGGAAATCCATGACCCAGGGCCTGCTGCCAGTGACCTCCGGGTCGCTACAGAGCAGGACACAGACGCTGCTGTCTCTGCCAATCGCGGACGCTCAGCAAGAACTAGTAGCAGGGATCTTCCCTGAGGGTGCCCACTTAGGCCCCGCACTAAAGTCCAACTGCCACAGCCCCAAACACGTTAAGTGGCTAAATCTATAAAGAAAGAGGAGGGAAGAAACAGAGAGGAGAGAAAAAGGAAACCTGGCTAAAAGGGAAAGAACGCACGGGAGTAAATCCAGTCCTTAAAGACCAGTCTGTCTTAAGGCCGCGCCACCACCATCACTAACTTAAGACGCGATGTCCAAAGCAGAAGGTAGATGCCGCGGCTTCAGGAAAGAGAACGTTGGCCTTGCCTTTGCCTTTCTGCCCTAGTTAGACCCTCGATAGAATGGATGATACCCAGAACCCGGGTAAAGGGATCCTCCGCACTCAGCCGACGGATTCAAAACCTAATCTCTTGCAGAGACACCTGCACTGATACACGCAGACATGTTTTTCAGTTGTCTAGGCGTCCTTTACTCCAGTCAAGTTGACACATAAAATTAACCATCACTCATAATTAAGCCCTCTGTGACCCTGGCAATCTTCTTGGCCCTTATATACCTCAGTTTCTTTTATCTATTTGCAGACAGATAACAACCTAGTTTTATTAGGGACAATAAGAAAACTGAGTGTATGTGAAAGCACTTTTTAAGTGTTTGCATACTCTAAAAACATAAACGCGATAGGATGTCCCAGTTGTACCCAGCCCAAAGTAATTTAGAATTAATTGAACAAGTCAGAAAGATGCTGAGGACTCCGGAAATCTATTTGCATGTGTTATTGTGCAGAAGGTATCTTATTGTTAAAGATGAGTTTTATTGATTGAGAAAAGCTGTGTGAGAGTCAGGGGTGGGGGGCGCTCTCTATAGTGGTACATCATTAGCTGTGACATGGTCTCACTCCACACAAGTGGATGTGGGGCCATGTGGGGTGGGGACAGAACCGGGGCCTCCTGTGTAGGAGGTGAGAACCTTCACCGCCGGGCCATCCCAGCAGTTGCTAGTTGCACTGCAGTTCAGCACATGGTTTTGCACTGGCCGGGATCCACGATCAAACCCCAGACCTTGGGATTGTGGGGCAAGTGCTCAGCCGCTGAGCTGTCTTATCTTATGTTTAGGCTGAAGGAGGAAGAGATAGGAAGAAACAAGAGACGAGAAGAGGCAAGACAAGACAAGCAGAGAGTGGGAGAGAGAGAGACAGAGTGCGTGTGTGTGTGTGTGTGTGCGTGTCCAGCACCAAGATTAGTCTGGGGAAAAGAACTAGAAGCACAGGAATTGATCAAATAACTTGGCTGTGTCATCAGCAGTACGAGAAGGTTTGTATCCCCAATAAGGGTAGGGATTAAAGCAAAGACAGAAAAAGGCGTTTACAAACATTCCTGTGAAAGTTCCAGTATGATTCTTTGTCACAAGTGACAAAATGTGATGGAATTAGAGAGCAAGCTCACTCCCTGTTTCCCTAAACTACTACAGATCCCCACAGTGCTGAGGGCCAAATTCAACCAGCAGGAAAGAACTGCTGTGCCTAATGGGGACACCAGACAGAAGATGACACCTGGTCAACACGCACTCCCACACAGGTACCAGAGCGAGTGCCTACACCTGCAGTGGTGTGCAGGCAGCAGATTTCCTCAAGGAAGCTGAGTGAAAGAGTAAGAGCAGAGTGGCTTCTGAGTATACGATGAAAAAACCTTCCGGGTAGCAGAGGTCTGACATGAGCACACGTCTAACACTAGAGTACACAGGTATGGGTTTTCATATGTGTGCCCGAAGGTCAGTGAGGCTAGAGAATCTAATTCGCATGACATTTATCAGTAGCACCTGTGTAACAGAATGTCCATGTCACATCCACATTTACGGGTTTAATCCTTATTTTATGGATTTCATCTCTTATGGAAAATAGGACATCAAAAAATAAATTATTCTATGTGGGGGATGACATATTTTACTGTATTTTTCACATCCCATGCAACCGAAATTGTGCCCTGCAACCTAAACTTCTAAAGCAAGGATTTTTGAATTTTGAAGCCAAGAAATCCTTTTTCTTAATGAAATCATCTCTTCAATCCCAATATAAATTCCAACTAAAAGCCAACATAATGAGCAAAGAAAATATCATTACCTTTAGATCTGATAGTGGAATGGTTTTTATAGAGAGAAGTGTCTTACTGAGAAGTAAACTATGGTTAATGCTGGAAATGTTTCTGCTTTCTTGGTCCCTATAGCAGGTTTGTCTGTTGGCTGGGGCTAGTCACAAACACGAGAGAAAACGTCTGTGTCCCTAGGGCAACCTGGGAAGGAAAAGGGAGAAGCCTACTATAGTCACAAAGGCTCGGGTTCTCTGTCTTTTGTTGTTTGTTTGTTTTTAAAGATTTATTTTATTGCTTTTGACAGAGACAGAAAGACATAGAGACAGAGAGAGAGAGAGAGAAGGGGGAGGGCCCAGAGCAGTCTCCATAGCTGCACGTCATCAGTTTTCGACATGGTTTTGTTCCCCACAGGTGGGCGGGGGCTGCACAGGGCGGGAACTGAGCTGGGGGCCTCCAGCGTGGAAGGCACGGCCCTCAAATCAGGGGCCAAACCAGGTGACAAGAACTGAACCGGGGGCCTCCCGCATGGGAAGCACTCCCCAGTTCAGCACATGGGTCCACACAGGCTGAGGCCAGGATTCGATCCTCAGTCCCCAAGGTTGCAAAGTGAGCGCTTAACCTGCTGAGCCATCCCAGCTTCCCCTGTTTGTTTATGTGTATACATCCATGAATCTTGAGTTCCAATTTTTTTAAGTGTATAAATCAACAAATCTTATATGACCACATACAGGTCAGCAACAGCATATAACACTCAAGAGCCAAGAAAGGGAGCTGGTCCTGGGGCGTTTCAAAATAGTTGCCGTTACAGGTGCCCAGCGTCTCAGATCTGGGCGCGCTTGAGCTGGCTTTGCTCAGGTTTCCAGCGGGAGGCAGGCCTGAGCGAGCTCTCAGCAGGCACTGGTGAGAGCTGACCTCTGCTAGACGTGCACGGGGAGCCGTTGGGCAGGCTCAGTCCATCCACACGGCTCCTGAACCATCTCCGCACGTGCCCCAAGAAAGAAATATAAAAAACGATAAATCAGAGGACCTGTAAAGGTATTTCCAGTAGGAAGAAGTGACTTGAATTTTACAAATTTGAAGTAAAACTTTCACTTCTATGCTGTGTTCTTTTGCTGTAGTTTATGCTAAGTCCAAGGATTATGCTCTTAGGCTGTTCCCCTACCCATGAACACATTCAAACAGAATGAAATCTGTTATACCATAAGTCACTTCTATGTTTCTCCTTCTCTTTCAGTCCTAAGACCATGCAAGGAAGAACTATAATTACTCAGAACTATAATGGACCTAACCATTTTTCACAAATGTGCAGAACTACTCTTTGAGCAGACCTGCAAAGAAACCCTGCGAAAGAAGTTACTCGTTCAGTCATCACTTCGAGTGTTGCTTAAGTTCAAGGTATGGGAAAGGCAGGAAATGACATGGCTTTTACCTTTGATAAGTTTCCAGTCCAGTAAGAAAGAAAGGCCAAAACGGACACCTATTTCAGCATGGCGTGATCTATATTGCAAAACAGTCATAAAAACGCTATGAAAACACAGTGAGAAAAAACAAAAGCAAAGTCTGTTTTGAAAAGCTGTCACTTGTCAGAAGCAACTTTCCAGATCCATCATGCAGGACACATGAGAGTTAGTCACACAGGGAAAAGAGACAGAGATGACGGAAGACAGAGGGAGGTGCCCATGGTCTGCACAGAAGCATGTAGGAGTGACGGAGCCCAACGCATCAGCCTTACACCCGACAGTTTACCGAGCTTTCAAGCGAAGAAAAACCTAAGACCAGATGGACAAATCTTTAGTATTTTTACTAATAATACCAAATAAAAAGTGTCAACTTTTTGTTTTGGTTCCTCTTAAATTTTTATGTTGTTTTTTTTCCCAGAGAGCACAACACAGAATCTCATTACATTTTCCCACTATATTCTCAGGGACAATGTTTAAACTCAGGCAAACCTCTTATTGAAATTTTGTCAACTCTTTGACCAGTAAACAACAACAGCAGGCAGAACAACAACAATGTGATACTGTTGTTTTCCAGCTAGAGTCAAGAGAAATGGCATAAATCAAGTCAGGTTTCAACATGCTTATTCAAAGTGAGGCTTCAACCATTTAAAATTTCACTCATCATTACTAAGTATAATGCTATATGTTCTCGAAGGCTTTATAGTTCAACCCTAACATTGTGCTCACGGCTGACATGTGGGCTCTCCCTTCAAAACTTCGTAAGAAATAGAATCAGGTAAAACCAGTTTAGCAGATTTTGTAGAGGTTGAGTTACTATTTCCTACACTGTCCCATACTCCAAACACTTACCCCCAAACTGATGGGTGCTGCTGCTGGAATGTCAACATGCTCAGAAACAGTCAACAAAAGCAGGCTGCGCTCCAAGACACTCAGAAAGAGACTGAGTAAGGCACTGTTGTGAAATATGACTTCTCTGTAGCTGATTTCAGAACTGCTGACCACATGTAATTCTGTTCTTCTGGCCTCACTCAAAGAGAAAACCGCTCGGAGCTGCATGCACTGATAATCTATTATTTTTTTCCTAAACAATAGGTCATGAAAAATGTTGAGGGAGGTGGATTGCCTGGAAATTCATATAAAATTATACTCATTTGTAATTCTAACAGGCAAAGAATAAAAGCGTTCATAAAATCCCACAGGAGATCAAGATATTAACAACTGGAAGAACATAAGGCATATTCTTTCTATTTGTTCTCTATTCATTTCTATCAAAAGTGAAGATTTTCTATTCACTCTGAAAGTGACCCTTTAGAAGCCTGAGTAAACTTAACGATATCCTCGTGGGGGCATAGAATTTTAATGCTGGGAAGGATTCAACATCATATATCCCAGAGATGTCTAAGCTTTCAGCTTCCCTGGGCCACAATAGAAGAAGAATTGTCTTGGGCCACACATGAAATACATAACACCAACAATAGCTGATGAGCTAAAAAATAAAAAAAGTCACAAAAATATCTCATAATGTTTTAAGAAAGTTTACAAATTTGTGTTGAACTGTATTCAAAGCCATCCTGGGCCGTATGCAGCCCTCAGGCGATGGGTTGGACAAGCTTGATCTATATAAATTATGTACAGAAAGAAAATTAAAAAATTATAAAGGCATCAATTCTCAAAGAAGACATAATCCTAAATGAGCGTGAATCTAACAACAGAGCTTCAAAATGTAGGAGATAAATTATGGAACTGAACGCAGAAGTAGAGAAATCCTCAGTTATAATATTAAATTTCAAAAATCCTCTCTTAGTAATTGGTGAAGAAATCAGAAAGCAGTATAGACACAGAAGACTTGAGCAACCCTCTCAACCAAATTCACTTTATTTATAGAAAACTCCCTCAACAGCAGAAGGATACACAATATCCTCAAAAAC
Source organism: Craseonycteris thonglongyai (assembly GCA_004027555.1). Taxonomy (NCBI): domain Eukaryota; kingdom Metazoa; phylum Chordata; class Mammalia; order Chiroptera; family Craseonycteridae; genus Craseonycteris; species Craseonycteris thonglongyai. Next base: position 21,773 of record PVKE010001514.1, on the reverse strand, counting down.
ATGTAAAGCATTGTCAAGATAAACTATATTATGGGTCACAAAACAAGCTTGAAAACTTTTGTAAAAGTAGAAATCAGAGTGTTTTCTTGAACAATAATGAAATAAAACTAGGAATCAACAACAGAAAAATATCTAGGAAATCTCCAAATATTTGGAAATTAAGCAACAGACTTCTACATAGCCCATTTGTAAAAATAAAAAAATCACAAGAGAAATCAGAATATTTGGAATTGAATATGTATTAAAGTAGAATGCTCAATTTGTGATTTGCAGCTAACACAATACTTAGAGTAAAATGTATAGCATTTAAGGGTTATATTAGATGAGTAGAGAGTTTAAAATAAGTAATCTAAACTTTCAATCTAAGAAACTAGTAGAATGCAAATTAAAATCAAAGGAAGTAAAAAAAAGGAAATAATGAAGACAGTAATAGAAATTAATAAAATTGAGAAAAGGAAAACAATGAAGAAAATCAATAAAACCAAAGCTGATTTTTGAAGTGATAAAAAAAAAAAAAAGAAGACTTCACCAAGATTCAACAGGGGAAAAAAAAGAGGAAATACAAAAATACAAATATCAGGAAAGAAAAGGGCAATGCCACTATATACTCTACATATATTGAAAAAATAAGAAAATAATATGAATATATATATCATACATTTGACAACTTAGATGAAAAAATTCTTCAAAACCATGCAGAGAGAAAAAACTAAACTTGCACGTCAGCAAATATAGAATTTCAAGTGAATTGCAGAATTTGGTTAACAAACTGTTCTTTTGTCATTAAGATTATTCAAGAACTTAATAAGCTGCGTATATGAGGAGTAGATAGCAAGAATGAAATAAAGGGCCGGGGAGATCACTTTCTTAAGAGCTTACAGATGAAATAAGCAAAGAAATATAATAATTGCTACCAAGGGAAGCAGATCCAAGTAAAGAATGTCAAGAGGAATTTATAGGTATAATTATGCACACGAATAATCAGAAAGATGTAGGAGTCCGCGTGCCATCTCACGCCTAATCAAGTTGATACTATCAATACAGCCCCATATGTGATAGTGTGGTTGTGCACTACAATGAAGAGAGAGAATTTGTAGATCGACCACACTCACTTGTTGAACTCCCAAGTGGTCATACAAAAACTCAAAAAAGACAGCACTGACTTCATAAAGGCATTTGTACATGAGAAAATGTCATAATTTCCTTTATGTTTTGCTTCTGTTTTGGTTTTGCCACATCCTGTTTGATACAAAAATAACTTAAAATAGGCACCTGGTTAAAATAGGAAACTGGTTGCACATGACCATACACACATCTTATATAGCTGTTGCTTTGGGGTGACATGTCTATATGTTAGAAACCAAAAGTATACAACAGAATAAACACCTACAACCTACACTGTCTATAGAATTTCCAAGCTTATTAAAATTTTTATACAATTTTCTTTTACATTTCACAACATATCTTACAGTTTAGATGACTGCATAATATTTAGAGGCAATTCATTAATTACCTGAAAAGTATTCGAGTAGAAAAGCTACTTGAGCAGTAATAAGGAGGGGCGCGTCTGAAATGCAGTCTAAGAATTTAGGAGTACCTAATTCTGTGCACAACATGTTCTGAAGGGCACTGATAGTTTGGAAAATTCATGCAATGAAATCAGGTAACAACTCACGAAATAACACAGCTTCTCCTAAGTACTTTCTCTACATCTTCCTCCAAGAAAGAGGATGAAAAAATTGGAAAGAATAACTTCGAGGATTATGTAGTAGAAAGTAGCCTGCAATCGCTACAAAGGTAAGTATTTATTCAAGAACTTTATTCTTGGAATAAATATTTCAAATATAACATACCAAGTCTTCATTGCTAGGAGAATTTGTATTTCATAAACTCAGGGATAGTATGTGTTTATTTGTAAACAGAGTTGATAATTTATTTTTTTAAGAAATTTATATTATTGTTTGAGAGAAGGGTGAGGGCCCAGAGCAGTCTCCATAGTTGTACATCACTAGTTGTGACATAGTTTCATTCCATACAGATGAATGTGGGGCCACATGGAGCAAGAACTGAACTGGGGACCCCCTCATGGGAGGCAAGAATCTTTGCTGCCATCCTGGCAGTTACTAATTGTGCCACAGTTCAGCACATGCGTTTGCATGGGCAGGGGCCAGGATTCGATCTCCAGACCTTGAGGGTGCAAGGCAAGCATGATTCAACCTGCTGAGCTATCCCGGCATCCCCTAGAGTTAATAAGTTAAAAGTTAAGGAAAACTGGCATTATTTAAATTCTTGAAAAGGAAGGAAAAAGTAGTCATGCTTGAAGTTATTTTCATACTTCAATCTTTCAAATAGCTTAAATATCTGAAAATACTACAATATAACACAATAATATTATTATATTAAAGGTAGGAAATGACTGGAGAGAGGACAATCTTTTAAAATATCATCACAGACTAATACCTCTGTCAAAATCAGTCATGGCAAAGATAAAACTGATCTTCCACTTCAGCAAAAGTGAAGTTCCAAGTGAATTTCAGAGTTGTCAGCAATGTATTATTCCTCCCTCTGCTACTTAAGCAGAAACACATGGTAGGACATTATACACACACACAATCAGAACGTTTTTCTCTTTAAAATTTAAAATTGTGATTCATGGCAGCTAAGTGATATTATTTCTGACTGCAATTCAATTTATATTCCTTTTGGTGGAATTCCTTTTGAAGTGTTGAAACAAAGCCAGTTCTAGTTTAGACTGCTTCTAACCAAAATAGAAGAAATCAAAGCTATTCATAAAGCATATAAGATTAAGAAACAACAAACGCTTTTTTGCAAATTTACAGAGAACCTTTAGCAGACAATCTGTAAAATTGGCTCTATTGAAATAATCCCCATATACGCACATTTACACTGTTTTATTTCTAACCCTGCCAATAGTAATACAACAGAAACACTATAACTTAATACTCTGTTGAAATGCTGCTGATGGTACACAACAGTGGCAGTGTTCCAACAGTCCAAACAAATTCAAGTCACTTGCTTCCATGGGAAGAGAAATTAATTTTGAATCTTAGCACAAGTCTGAAGACATGCTACATAAGTTTTTATGGCAAAGGTTGCTTGGCATTATCATGATTTCAACTTGAAATTAAATCTTATAGAAAGATAAAGGAGAACTACTACACAAATGAACTAAGCTAAAGATGATTTAAAATATACTCTTTTAATCCAGATTAAAGCATTCATGCCTATCAACAGAGGACAGATATTTGGTCTCAAGCATTATTGATGTTCACTGTCATCAAACATCATCGTTCTTAGGGAAAAAGGCTATCAAAGATCATACACAGAATGACATTTCCATTTCTGGAGATCAATGGCATCAAAAGATATATTAGTTTTATTTATTTGTAAACTTTTGCACAAATATACAACATTAAGATTAAACCATACCTACAGGTAGATCTATATAATTGAATACTGCCTACAGTGACTGACACCCTAAAACATGCAGCTAATATAAAGACAAACATTCCAAGCTGTTATGAAAACTAGGTCACAACTTACAACTGTTCAGTTCCTAAAATTGTGTTCTTTATGTTCTAAGCTGGTTCAATGTTCAATAACATTGTGTTTAAAAATTAAAACTTTTTTGGATAAAGCTGTGTGAATTAATTAAGCATAATGCATATAACTATATATGTGCAGTATTTTCTCTATCTGAAATTGAACACTTTCCTTCAAATGATCTTTTTATTAAATTAACAGCATGATGATCTCAACTCATTTGGCCTACTTAGAAGACTAATTGACTAAATGTGCTCCATTCGGTTATTGTTCAACAAATTTTCACTGCCACTGAACTGCCTTCATGAGAGAAGGTATTCATTCCCAGTCCACTAATATTGGGCTAGACTGTGTTCAGCCAGCAAAATATGAGCAAAGGTGTCAGTGTGTCACACCAATGGGACAGAATTGAAAACCCAGAAATAAACCCACAAATATATGGACAGATCACTTTTTGACAAAGAAACAAAAAATATACAGTGGGGAAAAGAAAGCCTCTTCTGTAAATGGTGCTGGGAAAACTGGAAAACCACATGCAAAAGAATGAATCTGAACTGCGAATTGTCACCATAAAGCAAAATTAACTCAAAATGGATTAAAGACCTCCACATAAGCTCAGAAACTATAAACTGGATAAAAGAAAACTGAAAGCAACAAAAAAACAAAACTTCATGGACACAGTCAACAGTTCAGTGAGGGGAGGGGCAGGGAGGGAGGAAGGAGGGTAACTCAAGTATCTAGTGATGGAAAGAGAACTGACTGTGGGTGGTGAGCACACAATGCAACACACAGACGGTGTATTGTAGAAATGTACACCTGGGACCTATATAATTTTTACTCACCAGTGTCACCCCAATAAATTTAACAATAAAAAAAGATAGGAGACTATATCATGGGAAGTCCCTGACGCTCCACTGAAGGAGTTACCCAAGCTGTTCAATGGAGATATGATTGGAAAATACTGCTATATGCCCTGAAATAATTTTCTAGTTGTTTCTTATTAAAGATGCTTTGAGTAAATGAACAGCATTGCATACTCCTGACTTAAATTTATAAAGATGTCAATCCATCTCAATTTAATAGAAGTTCTATGTCCTATAAATTAAAATCCCAGTTAACATTTTTAAGAAACATGATAAACTGATTCTAAAGTTTATAGAAAGAAATGACATTCTGGCAATAGCTAAATCAACCTTTAGAAGAGTACAGAACAGAAAAAATAGATTAGTAGAACAGAATAAAGTTTAGAGATCTATGATTTACATATACGCGCATATAACAACTTATTACAGAGAAAAGTGGCATCACATATCAGTGCAGGAAAAACACTATTTAGTAGATTTAGGGGTGGGGCTGGGGAGAAAAACTCCTATATAAAGAAAAATAAAACAAAATTCCAATCTAATATTACACAGAGCAGTGCGTTGTAGGCACAAGCAACACTGAAGTGAGAAAGGTTAAAATACAAAGTAAATAGAAACAATGCAGGGAAATATCCTTCTCCCTTAGGGGTAGTGAAATAACTCCTCAATAAAACTTCAAAAGTACATAAAGCTAAAGTCCAGATATCTGTTCAAGGAAAGACACCATAAAAAATGAAAAGATCAATTAAAGACCTGATCGAGTTATCTGTAAGGCCTAAAACAAGTGATCCAGTGGGGACGGCAGAGCACGTGCAGGCTGTGCTCGCCCCCTCAGGACCACACCGATGACAACTGAACTACAGAACCAGCACCGCTGAGCATCACCTGGACTCTAGCTGAACCGAAGCCCCACAACCACACACACACAGAAGCCGCCTGCACACGGGCTGGAGGGGCGGAGATGCGGGTGGAGCTGGTCCCACGCCTGGGAGGGCTCATTAACAATGGGGGGGCTCTCTCACGGGGCCACAGAGGTCCCCTGGAGGAGTGAGGGGTCCCAGCCCCACGCCAGGCTCCCCAGCCCAGGGTTCCAGTGCCGGGGACAGAAGTCCCAGGACTTCAGCGGAGCGTGGGGGGTGGGGGTCCCAGGCGCCCCTCCTAGACCACCCTGCACGGGCTCACCTGCTGACGACCTCACTCCAGCACCGCTGCAGGGGCGGCCGCTCCAAAGGCACCAGGGACCCACGGGCAGGACCTGAGTGGCTTCGGGGAGGGGGCTGGAGGGGCAGCTTTCTCCTGCAAGGAGGCAGGGGTCGGCAGAAGTCCTGGTTTCTCTGCGGGGCCCGTAGCCTCCGTGCATGCAGACACCGCATCTGAGTCTCCTGCCAATTGGTAACAGGCTCCACCTGCACCCCTCCCGCCCCCGGACCAGCCCACCTGCCCCGGGCAGCGCACAGGCCGCGGCTACACTTGGCCCGCGGAGCCCCTCCCAGGAGGCGCGAGCGCTGACCTGCCTGGTGGCCACATGGACACCAAGCCCAGGCCTCAGCCAGCCACCTCCAAGGCAAATAAAAAGTAGAATATTTTCCAACCAAAGACTCTAAACACCAATATATAGTACAATAAACTAATTCCTTTTAGAGTTCAGTGTAAGAACATAAATAAAACTGGTCCCCAAAATTTAGTTAACTACTTCTGAAATAAAGTAACTGACATCCAATTTTTTATGAAACAGTATTTAAGAAATATTATAATAGCGTATTAAGTATGCAACAAGTCAGAGGGGATAGTTTACCACTGTGACTACTAGTACAAGATTATATCTTATATCAAATTTAAGAACATTTGTTATTTTTGTTTCTCTAGGATTTTGATTTTCCTAGGTTATTTCAATTTAATTTAAAATATAATAAAGTACGCATTTTGTTTATAGCAATAAGTAGACTTGCTGAAACACGTGGAAATATATGATGTACTTCTGTCTATTAAGCTGCCTTACATCAAACTGAGCAAGCCTGAAGTCCCTGGGTCCTGCTTAGACACTATATCCATCATCTCACCTCCTTAAAAACGAAAACAACAACAACACACACAAAAACATTGGTACAAAATGTATAGACCTTGGGTTTTGGGAGAACTTTATGCGCCTGACGTCAAAGTCAAGGGAAGTAAAAGCAAAATTAAATTAATGAACTATATCAAACCAAACAGCTTCTGCACAGCAAAGGAAACCATCAACAAAGCAAAGAGGCAACCAACCGAATGGGAGAAAATATTTGCAAACAATGCCTCTAATAAGGGCTTAATATCTAAAATATATAAAGAACTTGTACAACTCAACAACAACAAAAAACAAACAATCTAATTAAAAAATGTTCAGAGGATCTGAGCAGGAACTTCTCCCATGAAGACATACAAATGGCCAACAGGATAAGACAAATGCTCAACTTCACTACCTATTAGGAAAATGCAAATCAAAACCACAATGAGATAACGCCTCACACCTGTTAGAACGGCCGTAATCAACACGACAAGGAACAAGTGCTGGAAAGGCTGTGGACAAAAAGGAGCCCTCATACACTGCTGGTGGGGATGCGAACTGGTACGACCACTACAGAGGACAGTATGGAGGTTCCTCAAAAAATTAAGAATAGAGTTACCACGGGACCTGGCAGTCCCTCTTCTGGGATTCTACCCCCAACATTTGAAAACTTTAGTCCATAAAGATATACATATCCCAGTGTTCATCACAGTACTATTTGTGGTAGCCAAGTCATAGAAACAGACAGTGTCCTTCAATAGATGACTAGATAAAGAAGTTGTGGTACATTTACACAGTGGAATATTACTCACCCATAAGAAAAGAGGAAATATGGCCGTTTACAACAACATAGGTAGACCTTCAGATCATCATGCAAAGCGAAATAAGCCAGACAGAAAAAACAAGAACAATAGGACTTCACTCACCCACGTGGCGGGCAGTCTGAGCAGGTAGCACAGCCCTGCTAAAGCAAATCCTGCTCCACAGGGTCAGCCCTGCACAACTGCAGCTCCACTGTGGTCACAGCCAATCCTTACGGCCAGTCAGCCTGAGGATCAGTCCCTCCCATTGACACACAAACAGCAACGAAGCCTCAACTACAAAAAGAGGACACACACAACCTACACACAGGACATGCGTGGAGCACCAGCTATGGTGACCAGGGAGACTATTGCACTGGGTCACATAGGTCACCTACTACATAAGGCCCCAGTATTAAGCTCCGGAGGCATAGCAGCCCCACCTAGTGCATAGAAACAAACAGGGAGGCAGCCAAAAAGGAAAAACAAAGAAACATGTCCCAAATGAAAGTACAGAACAAAGCTCCCTGAAGAGAACTGAGCAAAATGGAGACAAGCAATCGATCAGACGCAGAGTTCCAAACACTAGTTATAGGGATGCTCAATGATCTCAGTGGGAACTGAAACAAAGAAATAGGAAACATAAACATGGAGACAGAAAACATAAAAAGAACCAGTTAGAAATAAAGAATACAATAACTGAGATGAAGAATACATTAGAGGGAATCAATAGTAGAGTAGATGAAACAGAGGAGCAAATCAATGACTTAAAAGATAAGTTTGCAGACAACACCTAATCAGAACAGCAAAAAGAACATATAATCCCCCAAATAAGAAGTGCTGAATGGGCCTCTGGGACAACGTTAAGGGTAGCAACATTAGCATCAAAGGGGTATCAGACAGCAAGGAACTGAAAACCTATGTGAAGAAATAATGATGAAAAACTTCCCTAACCTGGTGAAGGACATAAAAACACAAGCTCAGGAAGCACAGAGAGTTCAAACAAGATGAACCCAAAGAGGCCCACACCAAGACACATCATAATCAAAATGGCAAAGGTTAAAGACAAAGAGTATCTTAAAAGCAGCAAGAGAAAAGCAGTTACCTGCAAGGCAGCTTCAATAAAACTATCGGATTTCTCAAAAGAAACTTTGCAGGCTAGAAGGGACTGGCACAAAATAGTCCAACTGACGAAAAGCAAAGATTACAACCAAGATTACTCTACCCAGCAAAGCTATCATTTAGAATCGAAGGACAGATAACTTCCTAGACAAGAAAAGCTAAAGGAGTTCATCACCACCAAACCAGTATCATAGAAATGTTAGAGGAACTTCTTAAAGAAGGAGAAGGAGACAGAGAAGAGGAGGAGGAAGAGGAGAGGGAGGAGAAGGGGGAGAAAAGGAAGAAAGAAGAGAAGAAAGAGGAGGAGGAGGAAAGGGAGGGGGAGGGGGAGGAAGAGGAAAGGAAGAGGAGACAATGACAAAGAAGATCAACAATATAAATAATAAAATGGCAATAACTACATATCTATCAACAATTAGTTTAAATGTAAATGGATTAAACGCTACAATCAAAAGATAGGGTGACTGAATGGATAAGAAAACAAGACCCTTACATATGCTGCCTATAAGCGACTCACTTCAGATTCAAAGGCACACATAAAATGAAATGAAATGAAATGAAATGAAATGGAAACAACAACAACCAAAACAGCTAAGGTAGCAATACTTAGGCCAGAAAAAATAAACTGTAACAAGATACAAAGAAGGACCCAGTAATCTCGGTATTCATGTTAAGAAACCCAAAATGCTATTATTCTTCGAGGAGACGTGTGCATCAGTACGTTCATTGCAACACCGCTTACGGTGGCCAAGATGTGGAGGCAGTCTGGGTGCCTGTTGATGGATGAATAAAGAGGAGGTAGTACATATACAACAGAATTTTGTTGGGCCACGGAACGGAACGTGTTCTTGCCATCTTCAGCACCATGGACGGACCGGGAAGGTATTGTGCTGAATGGAGTAGGTCAGACAGAGAAAGACAGATACAAACAGAAACAAAAAATAAAAATAAAACAAACCAGGGATCAATCTCTAGATATGCAAGGAGTTTCTGAAAAACAGGAAGACATCAGCAAACCTAATAGAAAAGTGACAATATTTTGAATAGGTACTTTACAATGAAAGAAACACAAAACACCAACATGCATAAAGTGCAGTTCAAAATCACCTGTAATCAGAAATGTACATATTAAAAATAGATTTCATTTTGAGCTATTATACAGAAAAATCAAGAAAGCTGGCTAATTTCAGTTACTGGAGAGAAGGAGTGTTATAAGAACAGCCACACTGGATAGAATCTGTCATTACTTAGGCAAATAAAGTATATAACCTACGATAGAGTCTATCTGCTCCTATAAACTCAAAGACTTTCTCACACAAGTAGGTAAAGGGAATTTGTGAGGATATTTATCACAGCATCGTGTGTAACAGCTGGGAGTTGGAGGCAACCTGGGTGTCTATCACTGGGAACAAAATATATAAAATGTTTGATAAACACATGAGTTTACCCAACAAATAGAAGTAACACAGATATGTGTAGATTGAAGCATTGAATCAAGCACATTGTTCTTAGTTGAAAAGATAATGTGATATATTTCACAATAACATTTAAATAAATCAAAATACCTGCAAGAAAATAGACATGTATTTTCTAAGAACACACACATTTGGAAGAAGGAAGATGTATATGAACACAACAGAATGGTTATTGTTAAAGTTATCTTTGGTTGCGTAACAAACCACTCTAAAATTTTGTGGCTAGAAACTACCACACTTGTTTTGCTCACAAATCTGTGAGTCAGGAATTCAGGCACGGCTTGAGTAGGTGCATCTGTGTCCTCTAGTGTCCACAGGGCATTTGACATATTCTCTGACCTCCCCATTCACATTCTTCCACCTTGACAAGCTGCTGGAAGGCTCAGCTCAGTGGGGATGCCCTCCTGCTGCATTCTACACGAAGGCTCTGCCAGTGTGGTTCCGCCAGCAAGGCAGTCAGCCCCCGAGAGCAAAAGCCAGAAGGCGCCAGTCTGCCTAAAGGACGTCTCAGGGTGGCACCACTGCCAACATAGTTAGCATCACGTAACTGCAGTCACGTAGTTGGTCACAGGCCAACGTACACTCAAGGTAAGTATTAATAGAAGCAGACCTATGTTTTGATGTGAGACGTGTGAAAGTACTGCAGTTACGGTATCTGTATTCAGTCATTGCCTACAGAGGAAGAGAAACAGGAGGGTTCAGAGATAACAGGGAATCTGTACACCAAATAAAAGAGGGCCTGGAAAGAAAATAATGATAATGTCCCATAAACTGAGGGAAACGTATCTGCTGTTTTCAAAATCAGATTCAGATTTTAAAGAATGGAGATTCCTATAATGCTCAATCTGCCTCTAGTCTAATTGCTTCTTTTTAGGCCCATTCTTTTCTGCCTACCCGTTATGACCAAAATTTCCATGGCAACCAAGCACACAGTTCAGTAGAACAGCAGTGGTTAAGATAACAATGTCTCTCCATTTTCCAGAATGGAGCAAATATTTCAAAATCTTAATTTATGTTAAACCTGAGTGGTATATATATATGAGTATATGTTTTACTATTTTAATTATTTCCTGTGAATTAGAAATATTTCATAATTTTAAAAGGTTACCATCTACAGGACATGATTAAATAGCAACATTTTGAGTACAGTAAGCAATATCAAAAGTGTGAAGGAAAAATGCTTAATGCAGTTTAAACTGCCTCTAAAATTAAACAGAAGCACAGCTGCATTTTGTAAACAAAACCAATTTGCAGTCATTTTCCTCGGTTTGACATGGAATACAAACACATGCCGTCGCTTCAGTGTGTGTGTGTGTGTGTGTTTGAGAACTAAAACCTTAGTTCATTTTTAGGGGAAGTTTACAGTTCATAGATGAAGCTACATAAAACTCAGTGTTCCTTCATTCATTCATTGTTAAATCTAGAAATTTGTGTTTAAATATTAAGAAATTATAACAAACGTATAAAGAAGGTATTTATTACTATACATTTTTACATCAGTCAGCATACATGTATCCAACACCTGTTATACTCAAGGCAATTACAAAGCCCCTGGAATCTATATTCAGCTAACAATATACGAGGGGGTTTACTTACCCTCTCCTTTCCAAGTCCTTACATGAGGAGTAGGATTATAAATCTCCTAAGGTCCTTTCCACAAAAATTTCATGTTTACTAAACAGTCTCAGCAGAGCTCACAATAAAAGTAAAGCTACCATATGATAGAGTCACAAATCGGATCATCAGATAATAAGCACATTATTACTCCAGAGGAGGGTAATTTGGGAGCAAGCGATTGAAAAGCAACAAGAGGGCCTGCAAATGGACATAGAACCTGAAGAATGGTGTGTTTGAATAGGTACAGAGGTAAGAGAAGCTCCTGAATTTAGAAGTCATTATAAGAAAGGCTAAGGAAATAACAGTGAAGAGTTGCCCGGGGCAGAGTCAATACACCAGCTTCGACTGAACAGGCAGAGGTTACAACTGGTGGCTGAATCCTACCCTTGGGTTTTGTTGGCAAGCGTAGTCGTTTTCAAATCTTTGCCAAGTTTCCCATATCAAAAAGAAAAAATAGAGACTTTACCTAGTCCCCAAAGCATCTGACAAGATCGGCCCTCACTTACACGTGGCAAAACTCTGTAACTAAGTAGATCTGTTCACTCTTTGATGGATCACTCCCTGTGCAGCTTTTCCAATTCCCCACTCACGTCTGTTACAGTCGGCTGGTTTTGCTCATCTATACCCCCGCTTTGCCCTGTTGACACTTCAATATAGCAAAGCCACAGAAATGGTCTATTTTAAAGAAATTCTAGATATTACCGTTGCCAGGCAATAGAATTTAAATTCCATCCTGTGAGATTTTACTATATGCAGTTTATGGCAGGAAGTTCATGTTTTTGAAATGCATTTTTTTGTAATATTAAAAAAGTTCCAATTAAGTGATTGACTATATATAATCAAAGTAAGCTCTTCTCAGGAACTGGGAAAACACAGATTCACAAGCCAAGAAGAAAGGTGGTTTTAGAGCAACACTGCTTTCTTAGAGGTAGGGGGGAAATGTAAAAAAGTAGGGTAGTAAAAAGCAAATGTTGGTCAAGTCCTGAGCTGGCAACGGGAGGGCATGTGTGGTTAATCAGTGTGTTCTTCTTCTACAGGTAAGTAGCTCAGGTGCTGAGAAGTCTCCAGATGTAGCAGCACTCTTATTGGGACAGAGAGAGCTTCACGAAGAGAATTCACTTTGTGAATGTCCATTTCCTCTACAGAACACACTACAAAGGAGGAAATGTGTACTTCATTTTTAGGCAGTTTGGTGAGAAAGTAAAGCTTTTCCTGTATCAGTGTGGTTTGTTTGTTTGTTTTCAGATCTGTTTCATTGTTTGAGAGAAGGTAAGAAAGATGGGCAGTTGGAGGGCCCAGCGCAGTCTCCACAGCTGCCCATCATGAGCTGTGACAGGGTTTCATTCCACACAGGTGGATGTGGGGCCTCACGGGACTGGAGCCGAACTGGGGCCTCCCCCTATGGGAGGCGAGGAGCCTCACTACCACTGAGCCATCCCAGCAGCCACCAGTTGTGCCACCGCTCAGCATATGGGGCTGTCACCGGCTGGGCTGGGAACCAAACTCAGGACCTCATGATTGCAAGGCAAGCGCTCAACCACTGAGCTAAGCGGGCATCCCCCACGTCTGTGGTTTTCAATGGCCTCAGTTCAAAATAATTCTTATGGCAAAGTGTCATCTTTTGGGGGGGCATATTCAGGTACCCTTCAAATTCCTGATGCTCTCCCTTATCCGCTTGATGTTATCTATAGCCAATGTTCTTGAAAATGAGGGACACGGATTGAAACTGGAGATGATTAACGCTACTTAATCACCCCAGGTGGACAAAGAATGCAAAAGGCATTCCGACTGATAGAATCAAAGCATCCTTTTTTTTTTTCCTGCTAAAAGCAGTCTGTGTTCATATGTATGTCTGTTTCAAAAGACAAATAAAAGAACTGATCTTTGTTTGCTGAAACTTCAGTGAATTAATTCTCATGCCTTACATACTGTAATTTTAAATCTCTATTTTCCCACTTGAGTGTATTCTCCATTAGGGATAACTCTCTTTGATTGACCAAAACCCAGTTATCATACTCAGAAGCCTGTTTATCAAGATTACTAACAAAAAATGTTATTTTTAATTCAGCTTATTTTCTTAGCCTGCTGAGTATGAATGTTGAGGGACTTCATAGGTACTCCAAATGACTTTGTTTCAGTAATGTGTTGATGACAGCTATTTGCTGGTTCAAATTTAAATGTCCTTTGCCTGGGCTATTTAAATTATAATTGTCACTGACAGCCAGTGGTCACAGAGACTGTAGTTACACAACATGTATTCTTAGCAACAGAAAAAATGAGAAAAAAAAATCACTACAGCAGAAACACCAAAGAACAGACTTCATTTGGTCTGATGAACATCTAGAAAAGCATTTGATATGACAAAGACTTACACCTTGTCCCAACAGCAATATTCATCAATCTCCTTAGTCCTACAGTTAAAAGCTGCAATAATTATAGCAACCTCTGAAGTGTCATTCTCTTCTATGATGTTATAAATATGTTACCTTTGTTTCTGTTTATATGTTTTTTGCCAGTACTCATGAAGCACTTACACTGCTCTGAATATTTTATATAAAATAAACTTTCAAAATTGGGATAAAAACTCAAGTTTTCATTCTCTTTGCTACAAACATTCATATCACGCCATTGGTCATTTTACCACCAAATATTAAGCTGTGGTTTGATATATGAAACCAGCTGCATAGAATCAAAATTGCTTCATTCACTTTCAACTGATTCAGATAAATTTCATAGACACAACACAGAAGTAAAATAAGATTAAGATGGAAGCGCTCCATCAGTTCTTGTGAAAATAAAAGTTAAAAAGATGAATTGAACTCTACTGGATGAGCTACGTCTGGACCACAGTTCTGCCCCTTCTTTACAAACTAGTAATTGACTATTGGTTCATGTGAAAGGGACCAGTACCTGACACTCCAAAGCATGTTTCTTTGGCATGTGGGGTTTTTTGTTTTTTGTTTTGTTGTGTTTTGTTTTGTTTTAGCTAATGGCCATTACAAACCTGCAAATGCAGGAAAAACTCTGAGAATGTGGCACAAGTCTTCATTTCATACAAGAATTCTACATTTATAGAGGGAATTTCCATTTGTTAAGGTGACTCTCTCCCTCTCCTGAACCAGAAAGGGGACTTAATAACTCTTATTAATGGAGAATGCACCAACATACAGCTGCAGAACAAACCTTACTAAACAGCCTTGTTTACCGTACCCTTTCTGGGCACTTTCTGGGCACTTTCTCTACCCAAAGCCCCTACAATCCTTTACCTTTGTTAGCCTACCTAAGTCCAAGTCCTAAAATCCCATTTGGGTTACTCACTGATGTATGCTCCCATGTGTACATGCAATGCACCTGCTAGTAACTGCTGTTTGTTTCTCTCCTGTTAACCTGAGTCTTTTGACCATCTAATTTACAGGGTCCCAGCCAGAGAACCTAAATTGGGTACGGGGAAAAGACAGGGTTCCGCTTCCCTACACATGTTCCTCATTGCTAAAACACAGCTCCCTCCAATATTTTGTCGACACCTATCCCAGATGCCAAATTGCACATCAATCCCAGTGAAAATTTACCTTTTCATATTTGGGTTCAGGATGAAAACAGATATACCTTAGCAGACTAAACCTGGCAAGCTCCTACAGTCAGAGAACAGATCTTTATTGTACTCTAAAATGCCCCTCCTGGTGCAATAAATACCCGTCAGTGACTCTGGTAGCAGTTACCTGAAACACAACTACAGGATGTACCAGTTAAGAATTTGGAGAATTGTTAAAATAATATTTTATAACTAGCTATTTTTTCTTACTATTAAATAAATTCTACATTGAGAAACATGAATGTTTCTAAGATCAACTTCTTGTAAAGTGAGATAATACTAAAGATTTTTAAAATCCAGGCCCAGTTATAAAGCCATTTCAGTAGGAAAGCACACGGTAAGTGTGTCCAAAGACACCAGCTAGGAGGCCATTTTAAAAGGCCTTGACTAAGGATTCAGTCCTGAATTGACTTATGCTTCTTGGAAAAAAATAAAATAAAAAGCTGAAACAAAAGCATACTCACAGGTCACCTGAAGACAATAAGCTATAGACTGAATTTTAAAGGAAGGTAGATTCTTCATCTCAGCTAAAGCGGTATGGGAGCTTGTTTCCCTTCAGTCAGCATTTTCAACAACCTAAAAGCCACTGTTGTTGCACATATGAGTGTGGTCCTTTTAATTGTCTCTACATGAGATTTTAAGAGAATATGACACTCTTTTGACATTATAAGTACACTCCCTCCTAATAATATACTATTATTAAATTTTGTTTTTGTGAAAGCACCATTAGTTTAATGTACAATCATGTGAAATGTATAAGGGGTAAGGTTCAGTAACTAGAACATTTCCTACTTTAATTCTCTGTTATAAGAAAAATGAACAAAATAGCAGTAGTATAGCCTTATGTTTAGATATGGTCTAAAATGCTAAGTCAGAAATAAAATAATTTCATTATAACATGAACTAAAAAACCATAACATTTAGAAGTCTGGGAATATACCCAAAGAGATAACTGTCTAACTGCCCATGGTTAGTGATTATATAGTCAGAAAATTTTTCAAGAAGTATATCATATTATGGTCATTCATTCTATCGTTCTTCTTTTGCAGGCCGTGACTTTAAACAGCCATGCACAGTGAACTGCAGGGTAGGCTTGCTGCTTACTATTCCATATTCATGATATAGTAGCAAGAAAAATGGAAAGCACAACAGATGAAGGAGAAAAAGATAAAAGACAAACAGGTTTCCCCAATATTTGCCTTTGAGTAAGGGCTTGATAGAGGTTATTTATAACTAAACGGGCGCAGAGCTTTTATTTTAACCAAACTATAAATATTTTCAAAATAGATTTAAATTTGGTAATTTTTTATAAATCCTGATTTCCCTTGCCAAATTATTTTCCTCGCTCACATTTCCCATGTGCTCATATACACAAGCCCCAAATGACTCATAGTTTGAGTTTCATAATGTATTTTTAATTGCCTTTATCTTACTTAAATGTAACTACTCTGTTTTTGAGCTTAAATCCTATTTGGAAAAAAACACCTCATTATGATCATACTCAAGAGAGTAATGTCTCTTATGAAATTATATTCTCATATAGAAGAATAGCCATAAACTAGTGGATGCTCACTCTCAGCTGTAATCACTTAAGTCACAGCTCCCCTTCAACGCCTCATGCTTTCACACAGCCACCGCCAGCCTTTTGACGGGTTTCGTAATGAACACATGCCTCTGAAAGTTTACTTCATTCATAAAATGACAAAAATAGTTGAGTGCATCAACCACTGCCGTGCAATTTTATCTGTGCAGAAGGAAAAACCACTGGCTTGTTCACTCATTTCAGATGGACTGGGCACTTACTATGTCAGGTGCTGCTCTAGGTGAATGAGAAGAACATGCACATATTAATAACACTATCCAGAATTCAATAGATGTAGGATTAAATTTTGGTTCTGATATCTGTGAGCTGAATATGTAATGAAGCATTTGGCTGACCCTTGTCTCTGGTCTAAACCCTTGGAATTTCCGGGGTGACAGCTGCGTCTTCCTCACTTATACTGGGTCTCTGGACTACGCCTGGGTAGTCTGTGCTCACCACGGTCCCTAGACAGTGTATGCTAATGAGATGCCTCAGGATGCAGGCTGATCATGCCAAAAAAATAAACAATAAGCTAAAACACCAACCCTGTGGTTGGAGAGTTGGGGCTTTGAGTCACTGTGACGTCAGCCTCATGTCCAGTGGGGCTGGTTGCTGAGTCCACCCATCTGGACTGAGACGGAACCAGTCCTGTCTACGTAATGAAGCCACAGTAAAACTGCACACCAAAGCCCTGGTGAGCTTCTTGGGTCTCCAGTATTCCTGGTATGTGTGTGCACACACCAATGTCAGGAGAATAAAGCATCCCTGCTGACTCAGAACTTCCCACTTGGACGCTTCGCTATCCCACATTCAGCCTACCGTATGCACGTTTTCGTGTGTATACTTCGCTGGTAATGAATAGGACTGTGAATGTAATAGGTTTCAGTGATTTTTGTGAGTCTCCCAATAAATTATAGAAACTGAGGGTGGTTTTGGGAAATGAATGAACTTGCAGTTGGTGTCACAAGTCTTGGGAAGAGTTGGAAGTCTAGAGGATTGTGCCCCAAGTTTGGCTAACTCCAGGCACTAAACAATCTTTTTTGGCAAAGACTTTTTTAAGTCTTAGCCTTCATATCTTTAAAGTGGGTAAAAATAATAGTATCTAAGTTACTGGTTGTAGTTAAGCCTACAAAATATTTATCCTGTGACTCACATATAACAGTTGCTCACTTAATGCTTTATTATTATTGCCTTAGGATTAAAAAATGCAGCCCGACACATTATCTAGTGAATGAAAGATGTTAGTGAAAACCTCTCTTATAGCAAACAAGCTATAAGGGTGTGGTGATGTTCACACATCAAGGCTTTGACTTGTCTGTCCTGTCAGTCAAAGAGGAGAACCCAGTCCCGTATATAACAGCTCATCTCCAGGCTCAGCTGAATATCGTTAGGAGGATTAGGCCTATGACTACTGCTTTCCTCTTAATCTTACAAAAAATTTTTTAAAAACATGAGAATTACAGGATAGAGCTCCATTTTGAATAAGATTTAACAAAAAGGTATTATCAGTTGTTCTGAAAAGTAATGGCTGAGAAACTACCAGGATATAACGGGAAACTTAGTGGATCAGAAACAGAAGAGCTTTCTGGGTTCCGTGATTCCGACAGCACGTCCTCACCTCTTCCAGCTCTGTGGTGCTCGACATGGTCCTTGCCCATCTACAATGCAACAGTGATGCCTACTACCTGAGCTGAAGTGAATGTTAAGTGAACGGCTACATACAAAGGAGCATCCGAAATTCTCACTAAGTTTTAGTTACTGTATGTAATTACTGATTTGGACACAAACAACATTCTAATATGGAAGTAAAGATTCTTTTGAGCAGTGAGATTTAAAAAAAACCCATCCAATTGCCTCATTCAATAAGGGTAAAAGATTTGGCTAAAATAAAGTTGGCAATGAGAAATAAATCCTTATAGTTGTAATTAATGTAATTTAAAGTTTAATCACAGTGTATTTTTAAAAAAAGGCTGTCGGCCAAATTGCCCACAAATATGTTCTAAGTAGTCTGCAGAATTCAAAAAATTCTTTTTAATTTTGGCTCTATGTTTCCCAGTGGCAACCACCAATTGAAAATAAATGGAGTCACGTTCCTGCCTATAGTCACCGTTGTTCCTCATTTAAATCACGGGCTTAGCGCCTGTTGGCCTGTTAGCCTCTGACTCACTCCACAGAGCTGAGGAAGTCCTAGAATCAGGGTGTTTGTGAATGGTGAAAACCACGACACACATAGGAAGCAGGACTGGAGATCAAAGGGCCTTTGTAAGAACAGAATGACTCACAGGTCGGCACAAGGCAAAGCAGGCAGGAGAGGGAGGGATAGTTCAAATCCCTAGGAAGCCTTGAAAGATGCTGTCTATTGGTGTAGATCTTGTTAGCTGCCTATGGGTGCAGATCTTGTTAGGTCTGCGGGAGATGCAGCATCATGCACACACCCCTCCTGGAAGCCCGCCTGCAGGGGGAGCTTGACAGGAAGTTGCAGGGGGAGCTTGACAGGAAGTTGCAGCCTGGCACACAGGTCTGGATGGGTGTCCCCGTCCACCCAGAGCTGTGAAGTGTAATGTTCCTGATTTGGCATTTGTCAACATATTTATCTGCAAAGCCTCCTGCTCAACTGTTACTGGAATGCAGAAATGAGTCCAAAATGATTCTGATGATGGATGCTATGACAATCATGAGAATTGTCACAGTCAGAATGAATACATTCACACCCTAAAGAAGGCCAAGAAATCGTCCTTTTTACGCTACATACTGAGTATTACTGAATCCCTGCTCCTTCCTTGAGACATATCCTAGCCCACTGACATTTTAGGATTAGTAAATGATACGCAAAAGCTTATAATATGATAGAGAAACAGAGACCTGACAGTAGAGTGAGAATAATGATGGCTGATTATGTGGGAGTGGTCTTCACTCTGACTGACAGCACTACATTAGGACATTCAGGTGGTGGGGTAAGACATTGTGCTGATTCTGCCTCTACAGTGCAGACAGGAAGTAAAAATCAGACACTGAGATACAGGGAACAGCAGATGAAGCATGAAGTTAGATAATAACCCAGAAAAAAATCAAAATCAATACAAAATAAGCCAGCATTATTTGAAAATGAGAGCTGAGAAATCTTGGGAACTCATGAGCACTTTGGTGACTGACAAGAACACATGCCCCAGTGAGTTGTGAGAAGGGACACTGAATTAGCTCTAGAAGTGAACTGGCTGTAGATAAATGGAAGTGGAAAGTACAGGCATACATTTGAGCAGTTTTCCTACTGAAAAGGAGAGAGAAAGAGGGTGTGCTGAATTATATCACCCATTCACTATTTATTCAACAGTAATAGGGCAAGTTCTGAGAGCTGTGGATATAGTTGTTCAACAAGATAGTGAAGACTCTTGATACAACAGTGCTTCAATCTAGTGAAAGCCCACACTTCAAGAAAACAGGGAAACTACCCATGTTGTAAGTCAGAGGGAGGGGATAAGAAAAGGGAAAATGTTTTATCCTGACTGAGTCTTGACTGGATAGGTTAGGATCTTGAGATAAGACTGGAGAAAGCATGAAGAAGGGCACCATCAGAGACTGTTCCTGATAAAGACAGGGACCGTGTCTTCCTCTAACTGAAACCTAAGTTTAGTTTCCAGTCCCTTTGGTTGTAATTTTTCATACTACATATTATACCTTTTTCTATTTCCTAAATAGGGCAGCATATTTATTCCAATGATTGTTACCATATATGATCCTTCTTCAGGAATCATGTAAATAGAGATTCTGTGGCCACACATGTTACTGGGTTAAATAAATGACCAAATGCTTATATTATTTAATCAATGTACATGCTGAGAATGAGAAATCAACATTAAACCTATACACTAGATTTCATGGTTTTATGGCAGTGGAAAATCCACATATTAAGATTCTAAAATGATTTGACTTATCTAAATTAGTTTTTCATATATAACTTTATTAATCTGGCTTTTCATGATGACTTCCTAAAGACTACATACAGCAGAAAATTACCAATGATTATATTGTGACAGTAGTCTATAGCTGCATGAAAACATGTAGAAAAAACACGAAGACTTCAAGTAGGCTTTCTTACAAGCATTTTATCTGCTTCAGTTTAGTGTCCCCTCTCCACTCCCCAACTCCACAGTATTGTTTATAGCCTTTGGTTGGAGTGCTAAGAATAAAAATAAAAAATCTATAACCTTCCTATAATCTAAGTAAAAAACTGTAAAGAATAATTTATTTCCCAATGATCAACTCACCTTTTCTGTAGTTATTTGCCTTTATTTTCAATGTATCTTTTTATCATCTTCTAGGTTAAAGACTCTTTCCTGAATAGACAGCATTTTTGGAAGTCTGAACACTAGAAAGTATATTATATAGAAGACAATTTCCTTATCCTCAGAAACTAACAAGATATAGCTTACAAAATCCCTCCAGAAGCTACTTGATTCCTAAAGTTCCGTCTTTAACTATTCTAATTAAATTATTTCAAAGTTCTAGCACATCATTCGGTATAATTAAAAATCATTTCTGGGGAAGCCAGATGGCTCAGTGGGTTAAGCACTTGCTTTTCAGCCCCAGAGACTAAGGATCAAATCCCGGCCCCAGCCCATGTGGACCCATATACTAAACTGGGGTGAGCTTCCCATGCAGGAAGCCCCCAGCCCAGCTCCCACTCTTCATGGCCCACCCACCTGTGTGGAACGAAACCATGTTGAAAACTGATGACTGTACAGCTATGGTAACTGCTCTGGGCCCTCCCCCTTCTCACTGTCTGTCTCTGTCTGTGTCTCTCTGTCTCTGTCAAAAACAATAAAATAAATCTTTTAAAAAATCATTTCTAATAATTTTATAGTATAATACAGGCAACGCACTAGAGAAATTTGGGGGGATAAGAGATTAATGAAATTGAGTCAAATAAACATTAAGGTTTAAAATGATTCTATCAAAACATGGAGAAAAGAGGAAAGTAATTCCTCATAGGGAAAGTAGTATGCGTTCAGGAAAAATATTTTCAAAGTTAATGGAAAAATAACATGAACTCAGAACATATTTTAAACTGGAAAATTATGACTCATTTTCACAAACACTTCACAAATTTCAAAACACAC